>JAHZMV010004682.1:0-15747 GCA_027743765.1 Coecobrya sp. COE2 | reverse complement strand
GGCACCAGCGCCTTGGAGCCGAGGGTAGAGGAAACTGGTTGACTCAGGCACCAGCGCCTTGGAGCCGAGGACAGAGGAAACGGGTTGCCTCCGGCGCCAGTGCCTTTTAGTCGAGGGTAGAGGAAACCGGTTGACTCAGGCAGCAGTGCCTTTTAGTCGAGGGTAGTGGAAACGGGTTGCCTCCGGCGCCAGTGCCTTGGACCTCGGAACTGGAGGGAGATGAGACCAGTTAACTCAGCCACCAGTGCATGGAAGAGAAAAGTGGAGATAAAGTGAGTGCACTCCCTAACTGATGCCGTCGTAACGCATTGAGATAAAGTGAGTTACCCTCTACCCTCGGCTACTAGGCGCTGGAGCCTGATTCAATCTATTTGCTCTACCCTCGGCTTCAAGGCGCTGGTGCCAGAGTCAACCCGTTTCTCCTACCCTCGGCTCGATGGCGCTGGTGCCTGAGTCAACCCTTTTCCTCTACCTTCGGCTCCAATGCGCTTGTGCCAGAGTCAACCCTTTTCCTGTACCCTCGGCTCCAAAGCAATAATGCCAGAGTCAACCCGTTTCCTCTACCCTCAGCTCCAAGGCGCTGGTGCCTGAGTCAACCCTTTTCCTCTACCTTCGGCTCCAAGGCGCTTGTGCCAGAGTCAACCCTTTTCCTGTACCCTCAGCTCCAAGGCAATAATACCAGAGTCAACCCGTTTCCTCTACCCTCAGCTCCAAGGCGCTGGTGCCTGAGTCAACCAGTTTCCTCTACCCTCGGCTCCAAGGCGCTGGTGCCAGAGTCAACCCGTTTCCTCTACCTTCGGCTCCAAGGCAATTGTGCCTGAGTCAACCCGTTTCCTCTACCCTCGGCTCCAAGGCACTGGTGCCTGAGTCAACCCGTTTCCTCTACCCTCGGCTCCAAGGCAATGGTGCCTGAGTCAACCCGTTTCCTCTACCCGCGGCTTCAAGGTAATGGTGCCTGAGTCAACCCGTTTCCTCTACCCGCGGCTTCAAGGTAATGGTGCCTGAGTCAACCCGTTTCTCATACCCTCGGCTCAAAGGCGCTGGTGCCACAGTCAACTGGTTTCCTAGACCCTCGGCTCCAAGGCGCTGGTGCCAGAGTCAACTCGCTTCATCTCCCTGTAATATTACGGCACTGGGGCCTGTTCAACAAGTTATTAATTAGTTGTATACCAAGTTTCAGCGTTTCAACAGGTTTCTGGGGAAAGTAACCATCGGGGGGAAAGGGGAGGGGTGTGACTGAATTTTATTGCATATCTGTTTTCTGTGAGTCATTAGGTACATATATACCAAGTTTCAGCTTCTCAACAGGTTCCTGGGGAAAGTAACCCCCGGGGGGTAAGGGGAGGGGGTGTGACTGAATTTTATTGCATATCTGTTTTCAATGAGTCATTAGGTACATATATACCAAGTTTCAGCTTCTCAACATGTTTCTGGGGAAAATAACCCCCGGGGGTAAGGGGAGGGGATATGACTGAATTTTATTGCATATCTGTTTTTAATGAGTCATTAGGTACATATATACCAAGTTTCAGCTTGTCAGCTGGTCACTGGAGTAACTTACCTCGTATGGAAATCGTGGGGATGGGTAATTTTTAATTTAACTTGTGTATGTTAATTTATATTTATGGTTATAAACATAGAAACTATAAGCGTATGTATGTACTACTATATAATGTACGCAGAATTCAATTTTACCATGGACAAATACAAATTTGACATTTTTTATTTAAAAATTACGAAATAATTTTAGGGGGTTGGAGATAAACCAATTCCCGTTCGCGACATGCCTAGGTCTCCGCAGTCCTGGTTGGGTGTGAATTTAACAAATGTACTTAGTGTAGAAATCTGGCATTCCTATGTAAAACACTTTGGCATAGTAAGTGATGAATTTGGATATGGAATCGGGTAGTTGGAATGTTGAAATACTTTTTGTCGGATGATTGGGGCATGGGAAAAAAATCGGGTAGTCGGCTCTGGAAACACTTTTTGGGTTGTCAGCTCTAGATACGTCGGGTAGTCGGGTCGCGATATTCTCCCAAATATTGCCTCTGTTTGAATTACTTTTATTTCTCTCGTTTGACATAATCAGTTACACCCATGTAAATAGAAAACAAATATATTTCTATGTACCTACTATATAAATATTACATGGATTCAACAATTCGTTGTACCAAGTACTTCTCTGAAAATTATACAGCTCAGCCTTTATCTTTTGGCACTTTTCCTTTTGCAAATTTCCGCCTTTCTACAAAATTCAAAGTTCACAGCAATGATCATTTGTGTCGTAACATTTGCACATGTATATGTTTCGAGTAGCTTCTACTATGGTCCATAAGGTTGTATGAAGACACACTCTAGTGTTCTCCTTTAAAGTTTCTTATATCATTCCAAGACGAACACCTGCATTTTAGTATCCTCATCCCTCTGCATTTAAAAATCTGGATCGAACTGGAATTATGTTAATCCTACTTCAATTCACAAGCTGTGTATTGGAAGGTCGCAATGACAGAAATAACCATCTGCTACAACTAAAGTAAAGACGGAGCTGAAGATTTTAAAAATTCAATTCTTTAATTTGTCAAAATATAAATGAACCATGTTTTCTGACCCACTAAATCAAATCAATGCTCTCAAAATCTGTCCAACTGTTTGGATCTCAATACTCCTCTTCCAACTAATACTTGGTTAGACGGACAGACAAACAATTCAACTAGGCTGAACTAAAATAAGTGCACAACATATTAGATTTGAATGGTTGAAGCAGATAAAGGTTTCCCTATACCTTGCTTTTGCCTATTGTAAAAATCGACAGAAATTAAGAGCTGTGTTTTGTCTGCATATATACCAGAGCAGTTAGACTTTGACGGCCACTATTCCTTATTATCTTCACTTGCGTTAACATCAGTTCAGCACTCTGATATTTTTCAAGTTAAAAAAAAATTCAACCCAATTTCTGGTCCTTGTAAATAATTGTTTTTAATATTTTGTCGCAATGATTTCCGGCCAATCCACCACCATCTTTTTATTGATGTATCTTTTAATTCTGAGTTGAGAATTGTCACCTGCTAAAGCATTCGTAAGTTTTATACCATTAATTAATCGATTTAAAATGCGATCTTCTCTTTCAATATTTTCCACTCTTTTGTTTCTAGTGCTGTCAAGGCGAAGAAACTTACAAATGCAAGAAAGTGGTAAGCCTTAATTCCGACTGTATTCCGAATAATAATGGTAATGGAGGAGCTAGGTCACCTGGAGGAGGAGGAGGAGGAGGTATGGCATTCAGCTATGACAACATTGGACTAGAATGTGAGAAAAGCAATAAAACCTGCGAGAACGATACAAAAATACTTTGCTCTATATCATGCCATCTGCCTTTGTCTAAACAGGGGACTATAATAAATTGCCGGGATTGCACATCATCAGCGTCTAAAGCGCCAAGCCATTGTGAAGGGCCACAACAGTGAATATTTACTTGGGTATTGTTCATTAAGTATAACCAATCAAATGTGAATGTTTTGTTTCAAATCTATTAAACAAAAATAGCAAATTTTCTTATTACTAAAATACATACAAAATATACACTGAAAATTCTCTTTTTCGCGTTTATTCGCTACACAAACTCTTTATCTGATTTTTGTCGCTCATCGAAAAGTATCATACCTAAGCTAACTGCATTTGCATTAATAATTTAATTCTATTACTGTTTTGTTGATGGTTTATTAAGTTTACATTTCATACAAATTCATTATATCATATTTAATTAAAAAATATTGTGAACGCTTTTACTTACTTTTCGGGATTATCCCGCAAATCAATTACATACAAAAAATAATTCCAACCTTATAATTTTCTGGTGGCTTGGATATAACATGTAGCTTGACTAAACTATAGCGGAAGAGTTTTTGTTAGTGATTGGATCCCAAATTCTCAACATTTCTAAACAGCCTGCTGCAGTGTAAGATTCCGCCCTGGGTCTTAATCTTTGTTTCTTTGAAGAACGTGGAACGGTAGCGTCCCAATCCCTCCTAGTCTTACTCTGTTTGTACTCCACTCCATTGACCGTTACGCAGCTATGCCAGAGTGCGATTTTGCCTCGTCCGTCCTTAAAAAACTTGTACTCCGGAACATTCCAGCCTTGGTGGTAGCTGAACGTATTTAGATCAGTTTTTGCATTTAGAAATTGGTTTGCCGCGTTTAATTTCCCAGCTTTCTTGTTTTGTCCAGCCTTTATCTTTTTCAAGTTTGACCTTGGAATTTGCTTGAGGATTGGCTCAGATCGCAAATTGGATCCTCTACTGTTTTCATCCGGGTTTGATGTGAACGACTGGAGAATTTTCAGACAGCGACTTGCAGCATTTTGTTTTGCCTCTTCTCTCGATTCTCCAGCAGCAAACAATTTCTTTTTCAAATTCAAGTCATGTTTCCTTGTCATCTCCACAGTACAAAGGAACGCTGCTTTTCCACACTCTTCCCAAATGAACTTGATACTCCATCCTTGTTTATTGGCCAGTTTAAATAATGGCCCAACCGAATCACCATGATTGATTTTCTTTGAAGGTTCATTGTTAGCTTTACTTTGTTCACATTCAACCGGGGATTCTGTTCGGGTGACTTGTTCAGTTGCTATGGTAGGTAAAATGGCATTCCCTATCAAACAAACAATTATAATTAAGCAAGTGACAGCAGATAGAAAAAATTAATATAATTATTATTACAATTAAACTTACATTGTAGGTCGTTGCAATTAACCGCCCGTTTCACCTGAATCCTTTCCCCGTCCACCATCATGTCTTTGGTATCACACGGCTCGGGTAAATGTTTTGCCAACTTTTCTCTAAAATTATAAAATGACAAGAATAATTGTTTAAAAGGAAAGAAGTAATATAATTAAAAATTAAAATAATAATTTACCCACCTGCTTTCAAATTGAACAAGAGCGATGCAAGGCCTTTCCTCCCAGCACACAAAATCTGTTACAAATATTCCTGAACTGTTCGAAAGTTGTTGGATGACCTTATTAGCACCGGAAATGTCACCATCTTGGTTTATCAAAGGAAAACTGGAGAAGACGAAAAGACAGCAATCCTTGATCTCTTGACTATTTCCCCAGCTTTTTAAGCACTCTCGTCTTGCAAATAACTGATGAATGTAACTGCTCAGATGCTGCAGCCATTCGCATTTAGTAAAATACTCTCTCTTGCACACTGAACACTTTAACAGATAAGATGACTTCATTCTAAATATTATTAGTAAATTAACTTAAGCAGTAAAATCAAATACAAGTGTAAGCATTAAATTTGTACACATGCTTGCAGTTGGTGGAATAGGTTTGTTTTGGTGGAAAGAGAACGCATGATTTTCTCAGTGAGACAGGTGAGCTGAGGGAAGACAGAAGTGCTTGATGGATGGGGCCGCACGAGAAATATTTTGTTGCTTTGCTCATTTATCATTTCCACTTGTGGATTTTTTGTGGAATGACGAGTAATAATGAGCAAAATCATTTTTTTGGTAATGCATGAAAAGAAATGAATGTATTAAAACTAATTGTAAGTTTTATAAAAACCATTTATTGTAAATGATAAATTTCAGACACCTGCAAACATGTATGCACTTGATCTTTTTCCGCTGGCTTGCATGCTTCATAACTTTACGGTGAGAGTATTCACCTCTGGAGAAACTGGTTTCTAATTTGACCTTGAGTTTTCATTGGGACCATCAAACAGATGAGATTTCAATGTAATAAGAAACTCCGCACGAGAAATATTTTGTTGCTTTGTTCATTTCTCATTTCCACTTGTGGATTTTTTTGGAAGGACGAACAATAATGAGCAAAATCATTTGTTTGGTAATGCATGAAAAGAAATGAACGTATTAAAACTAATTGTAAGTTTTATAAAAACCATTTATTGTAAATGATTAATTTCAGACACCAGCAAGCATGTATGCACTTGATCTTTTTCCGCTTGCTTGCATGCTTCATAACTTTACGGTGAGAGTATTCACCTCTGGAGAAACTGGTTTCTAATTTGACCTTGAGTTTTCATTAAGACCATGAAACAGATGAGATTTCAATGTAATAAGAAACATTTTCTTTGGCTTCTTCATAGTGCAAGTGTATATATAGCATTGCGAAGATATGCAGCCTCAAATTTCACTTTGCAAGCATTTATTAGACATTTTTTTAAATAAACAAATTTCGACTCAAGTGATCTCATTTCTACTAAACAACATTTATTATTGGTATAGACATACACTTCACATCTTTTAAAATGGAGCAGAATACAGAGACATGCTTATTTTGCAATAAAAACTTCCCTTCCTTGAAATATTTGGAGGATCATTTACACTCTCATACAAAGGAACGACCGTACTTTTGCCATCAGTGCAGAATGGCATATTCAAATGAGAAATATCTCAAAGGTCACATGTTTCAACATGCCCATAGTAAAAAACAACATGATGTCCAGCAAGAATCGGACGACGAGGACAAGAAATATTTGGCAATTTCTTGTGAATTTTGCAAAAGGTCATTCAAGTCAAGGAAAAGCCTTTATAAGCACATGCGACAGCATACTCGTGAGAAAGCATTTAAATGCAGCATATGTGGACAAAGATTCACCGATCTAAGGAATATGAGAAAACACGAGAAAAGTCATACCATGAAAGGATATCACTGCTCAATTTGCAATAGGACGTTGTCCTTAAACTCTGACTGGAGACGTCATATTCGTGGCCATGAGCAAGTTAAGCCTCATGTGTGCCTATTTTGTGAAAAAATGTATGTGCGACGGGAAGAACTAGAATTTCATATGCGATTACATACCGGTGAACGACCTTTTAATTGCGAACTTTGTGAAAAAACGTTTACTCGAATGACAAATAAGCTTCATCACCTAAAAATTCATACGTTGGAAAAGTGGTACAAATGTGATGAATGCAGTGACACGTTTTATTTCCAGTCGGAAGTTAGAGCTCACAAAAGAAACATACATGCAAAAGAACGACATAAACTCTGTCACTATTGTGGAGTGGCTTATTTTACAAACAGTGAGCTTGAAGATCACATGAGGAAGCAGACCGGTGAAAGGCCGTTTTCTTGCGAAATCTGTGGGAAAAGATTTAAGGATAAAAATGGTCTCAGAGGGCACATGAAAACAAAAAGAGGTCACTAAGAACTCCGGAAAAGTTTTTTTTATTTTAACTGGATTGCTGATACAGATGTTTATCATTCAAATAAAGATTTATTATAACTTGGGTTCAATGTTTTCAAAATAATACGATGTATGGGTTGGGCTTAAATAAATATATACCTACATTCAGTACAAGAAAAAATAGATTTAACTGCCTAAATTCCCTATTTTTCTATTTGCAAATAATATTGCGTGCATTTCGATTGTAGAGAAACGAGAATTATGTAATAATGAATCTTTTTACAAAAGTAATTGCTACTAAAAATCTCCAGAAAATTAATCTTAAAAAATTATCACTCGTTAACAATACTGAAGTATTTATATTTACACAGATTTTGAATGAAAATATTTTCAAATTATTTTTCTCATTTCACAAATTATTTTCCAATTTACACTTCTGATATACAGCTAATTTCGCAACGTCGCACTAATGACGATTCCGTCGGAGTTTGATCTCCGGGCTATAATTATCATTTAATGTAATCGTCTGTAGACTAGCAAATACATCCCAAATATTGGTTTCTCCGAAGCGATTGATGAAACCAGGATAGCGGGAAATAACTTCCTCTGTTGTATTGAATAAGTGCTGCTCCGTGCAGTTCATGTGAATACTTAAATATTCCAATGAGTGCAAATCCAAAAGAAAATCAAGCGAAAAAATATCTTGAATTTCTACCTTGAATATTTTTAACTTTGGAAGATTCAGTTTACTCCAACTGGACAATCTCAAGTTTTGAGCCTTGATAGGCTCTGTTGCCCCCCTGGGTAAGCAAAGTTTTAATTCTGTTAACGTATCCTTGAAGTACTCCAATTTACGAAATATACGAGCCCACTCTAAACGTATCCCAGTTGCAAATCCTAAATGAAGGACGGTCAAATTCCATGCTGCTGGCATGTTATTAAAATCCTCCACGGTTTTGTGTGTGATGAATAGCTTGTCTAAATTTTGAATGGATTGAAAATTCAAAGTCTCCCTGGGCTCATTTAGTACGAACCATGTTCCTGGTGCGGGACCGCAGACTTTAGGAATGAAAAGCACTTTGACATGATTATTCCTTTCCATGATAATATTGGTCACAGATTTTGGTGTATTATCGAAACTGAGGAGCTCAAGGTAAGTCAAGGACGGAAATGGTGAGTCAAGGTCAAGGATGTCCAAACTTTGTGGCCAGATGTATGGACTTTTGATATAGAGGGATTTGAGATTTGGCATAAGTCGACACCATCTTATCAACATGTTATACCAGTCTCTTGTTGGAATCGTGAATCCACAAGCAATATGAGCATACCAGACATGATGACCAGCAATCTCAAGAAATCTTTCTATTAGGGCATAATAGGGAAGTAAATTGGGATCCCGTCCGACGATTCTTTCACCGCCCAACGAATTAACCAAGTCCTCGTCACACAACTTCAATCGTCGGTTAGGGAATGGGAAATTGGATTGGTAAAATGCTGAGCTTAAGAGTGGCATTATTTCGGATTCCAATGTGTCCAAAATTGTAGAACGAAATGGGTTAAAATAAATATACTGTTTGTTGGGATTAGTGGTGCCTCTGGAAAATTGAATGTTTTCATTCCGGGATAGGTTTTCGATGTGAACAGCAATTTCACGTTTCCAGGTTTTGCAGACCATACGTAAACGCAGAAGGTCCTTACAACTAAACCATAGTGACAGGGAAGGTTTGCTAAAGACGCAAATTACCTGGAAGTAAAGAGATCGTTTACACTAATGCCATTGTAAGAATATTTAGTATTTTAAATAATCTTATTACCTGCTGAAACTGGTATAATGTGCTTTTCGGTTTGAGAAGTGTCCTAAAATATGACGATGCTAATGAACAATTAACCAAAATATTGGGATCGTCCACAGCCTCAAATATTGGAAGCCACAGCTGGAAAGGGAAATAGGTTTGTAAATTAAAATATTTTCAAGTTGTATTTCATTACATATTCAAACTTTTAACTGGATACATTACCTCTTCCGGAAAAATACGAAGAAGCCATATACTATCGACGGCCTCGCCCAAGTCATTGTAATTGTTACTGTCCCTGTCCATAATTAACTCCTTCAAATCTGTTGGATCATTTAATTTTGGACCAGACATATTGAATTCACAGTTTACTTTTCGGCTTTCAAAATTATTCTCCAAAATTATATCGACGTATTTTGAATCAAAACTGAATACACACAATTTGTTAAATAAACCAATACAAGAGAGCTTGTGTAAATGTTGTAAAATAGAAGAATATATGGAATAGCTATGGAGTATTTGTTTTTACTGGGAAATAATAGATTGCTAATGAGAAACATCTGATGGAAACATGCACAAGATAGAAAAGAAAATTTTGTGTGTGATTGCATGCTTAACGTAAATGTTTAATAGTACGTTGAATGGCCAGAGATGGGTTTATGCTAAAAAGCAGGACTATTTATACATATATTGGTATAATTGTTACTAAATCTATCCGCTAAAATATTTCAGTTCCCGTGGATGAATTCCGGGTTAAGGTAGAGTAAATTCTTATTTAATTTTTTTTCCTAATTCGTTGCTATCGTGTAATAATAAAACATATTAAAGTTTGGAGTATGGAATAATCATTTTACAGAAATCGTACAATACTTCTCAAATGTTTAACGAATTTGTATGGAAATATAAAAATGAAGAAAGTGTTTTTTTTTGTTTTTGTGTGTAAATACGTTCCATATTTTGAAGGTATTGATTGATTGTGTCTAGCGTCATAATTTTATATATTGCATCTTCCCGAACACGGTTAGGCATATTCTTATTCCGCCCTGTATAGTATTGTTATTGGTCATAAATGGACGATTAATCATGTGTCACAAGTAATGCTACACTTTGAAGTTTTGCAATCGTCGAGTTCACTAAGGTTGACTTTTGGCCTGGACTGCTTCTAATTATTATGTTGGTAGTCCATGTTCATTGGATATTATTTGGAGAAAACGCTACGTCAAATTTCTATTCCGTTAAGAAATGGTCAGGAAGGAAACTAATTTTTGAAATACATGTTATTTTTTCACGAACTGTTCGCAATTGTTAATATATCTCTTCGGATTGTACTTACTGCTCAAAAATGGAATATAAATTATTTGTTATATGTATATGCTAAGCTTTGAAATTTGGAAATGGTAAGGGTCAGCAAGGATGACATTTGACCTAAAACGCTTTTAATTTTTGTCGTGGTAGTTTTTGGTCTGTAGTTGTTGTATAGAGAGAACAGTATGTCAATATTGCATTCCAATGAATGCATATTCAGACAATAAGACACAGCCATGGAGGAAGCAGAATAAATCCCAGTAACATTTAATTTATTGTTAATCAAGCCATTTGAATATATCCATTGTCGTGCTTTTAAAATACTTGTGACAGATTCGCATTCTTGCTGGCCAACATACATGTGAAAAATGGAATGTCACAACTTAGAACATGTATTCAGATTGTGTGTAAAGTTGAGAATAGTCTCAACCGACGAACAATAATCTCTTTCTATTTATAAGAAGGGATAAGGAGATTAAAAAATGAACTGTGTAAACCGCCGAACATTCAGTAAACTTGATAATTTGTATGCATACTGTCAATGTGTAAACTTGATAATTTTTATGCATACTGTCAATGTGAAATTGACAAGTTTTTGTTAGAGTAAATTATGTAGCAAAGTGTCATGCAGTATATCTCTATTGCAGAAACGAGTGAAGCTGTAACAAGTTGTAAGTATAATAAATTTTCCTGGTAGGGAGTTTTATATATCCGAAAATGTTCATATATGCATTATTTTTCATAATTCTCTGTAGTTAACAAAAGCTATCAGGTAATTTATACAGTTGTGGAGTTATACATATAACAAAGCTGGAGGATGATGTATATACAAGGAAACTCACTATCTTACCTATTAATTTCAGATACGTATGCGTTCATGCAAAAGGCATTCTGCACCGCTGCTCAGTAATAAAATGCTAATTGTTTTCATGACTGATTTCTTGATAGAAGCAGATGTACCGAGTAAAAGTAAATATGTGACAAAATAATAAAGCCACAAGGACCAAATTAATGGAATCAAAACACTATGACTGTATTACGAAATGTGAATTGCAGGTACTTCTGCAAGACACTCTAGGTACAGGTTGTCAGGCTTAGCTACACCAAGATCCAAGAATTTTCCCCTGCCAAAGCAAACGTAAGGTCTAAACAATTAATTATACGATACATAATGCAATTTAATCGTTCAATATTTTCAAATGTTTCTTGTCTAGTGCTGTGAAGGAGAGGCATCTTACAAATGCAAAAAAGTGGTAAGCCTATACAGCGGCTGTGTTCCGAATAATAATGGTAATGGTCCCGCAAAATCGTCTGGAGAAGGTTCGGGATTCAGTTATGACATCATTGGACTAGAATTTGAGAAATGCATCAAAACGTGCGAGGACAATGCAAAAATTCTTTGTTGGGTATCATGCCATCAGCCTTTCTCTAAACAGGGGACTGTAATAAATTGCCGTGATTGCGCAACATCATCATCGCCTAAACACCCGAGTTCGAATTGTGGAGGTGGACCAGAATAGTGCATTTTTACTTGGGTATTGTTCACTAAAAAGGGAACATTTTCAGGTGTAGAGTGAGTTTCGTGTTGACAATAGTAGTTTTATACCAAATCGGCCACGCTGATTCCAAATTCGAAGTTAGTTTTTTGTAAAACTTACAAGGGAACCTTCTAGGGTGACAATCGTAAATTTTCGTTTATTACAACTATCAACATAAAATATCGAAGATAACCAATTTTATGGCGTACATTGCAATTCCGATGTCGGTTTGTATCAGAAAAGCTTCTTTTGTCCAGCATGTTTCAATTTTATGCTTTATTCTGAAGTAACTCAAATTTTGATTTTAGATTCGAAATTTACGCATTAACATTGACTAAATTCAATGCCATTTACCAACAATTTCCACTCCGTAACCTTTCAACTTAAAAATGCATGTGTTTAAAGGGGGGAAATAAAATTTCATTTTTACAAAAAACTAACTTCGAATTTTGAATCAGCGTAGTCGATTTGGTATGAAAACACTATTTTCGACACGAAACTCACTCTACACCTGAAAACGTTCCCTTTTAAGTGTAAACCAATCAAATCTGTATGCTTCATTTCAAATCTTTTTTAAAAAAAATAACAAATTGTTTTATTGGTAAAATAGATACAAAATATACACTGAAAATTCTCTTGTTCGCTTCGCCACGTACCTTTTTATTTGATTTTTTCGGTTAACCTTTTCAAATGTTAAAATTAGATAAATTTCAGTTTTAATTTAAAATCGATTTTTAAAAAAAATTCACTCTTCGAAAAATATCCTACCTAACCTAACTGCATTTGCACTATCAATTTAATCCTATTATAATTTTACTTACTTGTGAATGGTTTTATTTACTTTTCTGTATACGGCAAATAAATTATATACAATTCCAATTTCATAATTTTTCTGGGGCAAAGATGTAACCTGTAGCCTCGTTAAATTGTAGTTGAATATTTCTTTCAGTGAGCGGATCCCAAATGCTCAACGTCTCATCTGTATCTTTCCACCATCCACCAGAATATCGGTGAAATCGCACAATGCGGTTAAATTCTCTGCTAACTTTTCTCTCAAAAATAAAAAAAAATTGACCATCTTAAATGCTTGGAAGGAAAGAAGCAAATATAATTATTATAATTTACAATTAAGATTATAATTCACGCACCTGCTTTCAAATTGAACAATATGTTTTTGACAACGCCGGAACACACTAATCTACTTTTCTAAATAAACAAATTAATTGTGTCTATATTACAAGTTAGTCATATCATATTTTGCAGAACCAGTCACTAATAAAACATTTATTTTATCCTGACATTTGAATGCGTCAGGATTTTATGTTTTATCAATCGTGAAGAATATTCAAACGTTGTGTCACACAGAGTGCATTCAAGCAGTTGCCTTCTTCCCGATTCAGAGTGTTTCTCGAGCATATGCTTAATCCGCGAATATTGAGAATGCAATACAGTTTTGCAATTTCTCGCCCGACATGTTAGGGGGGTTTCCCAAATATGCACTTTAATGTGCGTTTCCAACGACCTCTTCAGTTTTGTTGCAAAGCCGCAAAAGACGCAAATGTAATCTTTCACGTCTGAATGCACCTTTCCGTGCTTCATCATATCATTCCGGTTTGAAAATCTTTTGTCGCAAGTGACACATATATACGGCCGTTCCTGGATATGATTTCTGAGGTGAATGTGTAAATTGTCTTTAAGTCGATAAACATTTCCACAAAATATACAAGAGCAGATTTCTGTCCGGTAATGAGTCAGATTCAAATGTTTCTTCATATCTGATGAAGTGGTAAACATTTTTTTACAAAGTGGACAATCATACATTTTTTCTTTTGTATGTGTCGTCCGAATGTGTCTATAAAATGTGGCGTAGGATTTGAAACTTTTGGTACACAGGCCACACTTTAAAGGTTTTCTTTCTGAATGAACATTTTCACTGTGGACTCGGAGTCCCGTCGAATTCACAAAATTTTTCCCACATATTTTACAGCTATATGGTCGATCATATTTCAGGTTAAGACCAGGCCCATGTATTTGAATTTTATGGCGACGTAAAGCAGAACCGTCATTGAATCTCCGGCTACACGTTTTGCAAATCAAAGGCTTTTCTCCTGTGTGTGTTCTTATGTGAGAATCAAGTGTGTTCTTGAAATTAAATGATTTCGAACAAATGGCACACCGGTGTTTCTTCGGTGGCTTATTTTTTATATTGGCTCCCATCGTGTTTCACTTAAACAATATTTAAGCAAAATCTTATTACTGTTATCTTAAACAATATTTTTAAGGAGCATATCTATTCTGTTTGCATCCTATTTACCGAATATATCCCAGTGGAGTTGATGTAATTCTGTTAACAGAACAAAATCACGATAGATAAAAATAAATTTTAGCTTTGATTTAGAAAAACATTTAAAGAAAAAGTAAGATTTTCTAAATTAGTTATGTTATGAGACAGGTTTGTTATGCATTTACCTATTAAGTCCTACCGCAAACAAATATACAGCTGAGAAACGAGATTTGGAAAAATTTTGCTCGTCGTGGGTGGTATGTTGGTGAGATGAATGAAGACTGAGAAATTAAAGGAACGTGAAGCCGTATGATACAAGCAGGAGGATAGGAGCATGAACAGAAAAAGTAAAATAAACCCTCAGGCATCCTCAGCAACAACAACCTGTACAGACAAAAAATTCGTCTTTTCATGGTGCCATGAAGCCTTTGTTTAAGCTATGTGTTTTTTCCATTATTATGCCTGAATGGTGGAATCACGTAGGGATTTTAATATAATCTTTCCTTTTCTTAGCTCTTAAAACTTTAATGCGATAAAATGGTACGCATTCTTGAAATGGACTTTTGTAACTGCCAACAAATTCTCGATATTTGAGTCGTCAAAAAGCTTAGCGGAGCTGCAAAGCAGCAGCCTAGTGGATAGTAAGTCAACCTGTGCACATCTAGCATTTCACAGTCCAGCTGGCGAGGGTGGGGTTCAAGGGGCCATGGTACACATATTTAATATTAAGTTTAGGTATCCTGTAATATTACAAATATGGCGGGGTGTGGGGAGTGTCTGAAAATAGGCTACGACACGTGTGACCTTCATACTGCACACTGCACTGTTGGGATATTTTTTTAATATATTTTTTAAGTAGCGATCCAACAAATTTGGTATTCTCTATTGTAATTTGTTATAAAAAAAATTAATAATAATAAAATGTCCCTGCCAAGTACAAAACGTAATACAAAATTGTACAGGGGAAATTTATCTTGCTTTCTTTATCTAATAATATTTTAGTTTTGTCAATGTCTAGGTTTTTGATTCTCCCTTCACAAGTCATATAAACAAATATACTGTCATTTTTTATTAATAGATATATATATATGTCATTTCATACAGAATCAATTCATTATGCATAAGTAAATTACTAATTGGTATTATGTAACAAAAACAATACACTATACCACAATATATTTATTTATTGATAGTTTTATTTAGTTTTAATACAACCAATCTAAATCCAAACAAAATTACATATATCATATCTAATCATTGGTGTCGGTTATTATTTAACTTTTGTCCGAATTAACTCTCATTATTATATTACTTGTCAGCGATTGGATGCCCAATTCTCAACATTTCCAAACAGCCTGCTGCTGTGTACGATTCCGCCCTCGGTCTCAATTTTTGTTTACTTTTCGAAACTGGTGGAAATGTCGCATCCCACTCACTCCTGGTCTTACTCTGCTCATACTCCACTCCATTTACCACAAGGGAACAATGAAAGAGTGCTGTTTTGCCACCACCTTCCTTAACAAACTTGTACTCCGGAACACTCCAGCCGTGCTTTTTGGCGAACATATTCAGATCACCTTTCGCTGCTAGAAATTTCTTTAACGCATTTAATTTTAAAGCTTTCTTCTTTGATCCAGCCTTTATCTTTTTCAACTGCGACCTTGGAGTTTGCTTGA
>JAHZMV010004681.1:0-10949 GCA_027743765.1 Coecobrya sp. COE2 | reverse complement strand
TCCGCTTTTATTTTGAGGAAACCTTGTACATGAACTTATATTATTTATGCATTTGTTTTAATAAAAAGCTTCCCTATAAATGCTTATCATATACATCCACGTAAATTTGAAAAATGACTGTTTATCATGCGACGATCAAGCTAAACTCGGTACTCGGTACCAATCTCTCTATTTGGACTGGAGTGTAGTGTATTCAGCCTGACAAAAAGTCAAGTCAATCCAACTTTTGCAAAACTTTTAAGTAAAATGTAATCATGCATAAGATAATAATGTGAAAGCAACTGCTATCTTCTGCTTTCTCCTCGCTATTACCATGCGTTTGGTTGCAATTTGGCGAATTCGCTATTTCACTTTCTTGTTGTGTACCTACGGTCGGACGATATTGACCGAAGGTAGAATAAACCCATTTATTTTCATATGCAAACTGACAGAGTATATTATTTGGAAGTACACCAAAATTATATTTTTATATCCATATCATATCCATCAACAAATCGAATTGGGCACATATAAAATTATTTATATATTTTTATGATATTGGCTTCCACCTGTCGTTTTGATTTACCCGGAAGAAAGAAACAGAATTATCATGCACTAAAAATTGCAGCTAAAATGTTGACATCCACACAAACAAGAACGAATATGAATATTAAGATTGAAGCCATGCTCATGCTGGATATATTGAAGTCAAGCAGTGGGACTCCAGGAGGTGTATGTATTCTTATACGACCCATGATACCATTAATCTATGGGACCCATATGTATGAAACATTTAGTTTTTATAGGAAAATGTTGATATTATATATTATTTCAATGCATTGAACTCATGGAAAATATCAACAGGACTTTAATGCTGGATATCTCAACTCTATCATTATCTTAAAATGGTATGATAGGCAATAATAGACATTCTCAAACTCGTTATGGCATCCTATGTCGCAGCAGCTATTGTAATCGAAATGCCGGGACTGACTGTCGCCGCTTGAAAACAAACTGACAAAGACACATATATATTTTTTGCAAGGAAGATATAGCGTGTAATTTCATGCATCCATTTCTTTCTCCGTTCTTCGAGAATACCAAATACAATTTGTACATTCTGAGAATTTAACATTAAATAGGCTTCTATATGTTTAGGCACCCACCTACCTACTTACTTGCCAGCGTGATGAGCACATGCAATTCTTTTCTGTTGGCAAATTCAACAATGTCAAAAGACGAAATTTGATTTTCAGAACTTGACTTTCCAACATGACCTCACTTGTTTATTCGTAACAGCGAACTTCTCATCATGTTCACGGGGCTGTTGAAACGTACTTGCAAATTTGCATGACTTTTATAATATGTGTGTTTCCCGTTTGCCTATCCATAACTGATAGATAACGTGTAGTTCTCAGCCTTTCAAATATAACAATAATGTTTTAGTACAAGCGGAAAAAAACTAACGATAGACTCCTTTTCATACTATTCCCATGAGTCGTTCAATAAAAACTATTGCCTATCATGCCTACAAGAAAACTTGTAGTTTTTGTTTACCGCTACACACACTGTAAATTTGGGAAACGTTGCCAGAAAGGAAAGAAGAAACGGATTATCAAGCCCGTATGCATTATATTGTAGTAAAATATAATTTGGAATTTGAATTTCATATGAGTGTGCCCATATTACCGTTTATATGTAGTGCTGATGGAAATGTGCTGTTGGTATTATTTTCTGAAGAACATACATACTCAACGAAAGTTAGCTTGTTTCACCTTTGGCAAGCTTTTAATTTAAACAGCACAGCGTATGTAAATTTGGCAGGCTTGAGAGAGGAATTGTTCTATTTTGCAAACGACTGCTGTCAGCTACTATATCATCGGATTCGATTCGTCATGTTCTCCTTAAACTTTTATTGTGAATATCCTCCATTCATTTTCACAATTGTTTTAAAAGTCATTTTGTGATTATTGGTGCTAGCGTTTAATTTCTGGGCTGAAGTAATGAATTCAAGCCAAATGAATAGCGCTGGTGAAAATCGAATACTTTAATAAGTAAAAGTGAATGATTAGAGCTTTCAGCAGTTTCATTTCAATATCATAGTTGGAAGAACTCACATTAAGTGCTTGACTCAATCCATAGTGTAGTTCCTTAAGGAAAAAACAGCACTATAACTCATCTCAAATCATCAGTCCTTTATGGAAGTTATATAACATTTTGTTTACCTACATTGAAAGCTTCTCTCTATAAGTAACTTGTATGGTGAAAAGTGACTGCGTACTCATTTTCCCACTCGAGGTTCTTGATTGAGTGAATTTGTTTTTCCGAGATATACTGTCACTATTAATTTTAGTAAAATGGCGTACCGTGGGTTTCGCAACGTTGCTTTAACACAGATGGAATCGGATTCTTTCGAGAGCGTGGACGTTCATTTTTCTTATGTTACATCGACTGTGCTGGGTATGTAATTTTCCAATGATTGCAGACTTTATTATTAAGGCATATAGAAAATATGCTATCAATAACAATTAACTTTTAGTCATCCACAAATCATTAGAGGTTACGTATTGTGTAGTTAGGAATGTCTTAAATCAATTTCATTAGGGACGCAATTGCATTTTTTAGAAACCAACCAAAGCTATGTGAATAAATATAACAATGACTTGAATTTACAGAGAAAGCTCTAATTTGTTTGGTTTTGCTTTCACTATACGATTGGCAATGGACTTGTTGTAATATTTTTCTCTGGGATAAGTTGACAACAAATTAACTCAGGTCAAAAGGAACAGAAATTGCTACTCGACAATGTAATTTTTCGGTTCTAACAACTTCTGTCTGGTTCAAATGGACATAAAAACAAGTCAAAATCATCAGTAATGTCATTTATGAGTACGCTACATAGTACCAAGTGTACATATTATCTTTCCGTAATTTCGTATGTCTTATTGGTTATATTTCAATGGTGCATGCGAGTGAATAGCCATTTTGTTATTTGTTGTTCAATGGATATGTCTCCTAGACCCTCGTCATTTTGAATTACACTAATGAAATGTAACTTGATAAATATTTCTTCATAAATTGAATGAAACTACATACGTTACAACTTCTGTCTGGTTCAAATGGACATAAAAACAAGTCAAAATCATCAGTAATGTCATTTATGAGTACGCTACATATAGTACCAAGCGTACATATTATCTTTCCGTAATTTCGTATGTCTTATTGGTTATATTTCAATGGTGCATGCGAGTGAATAGCCATTTTGTCGTTGTTATTCAATGGATATGTCTCACTGACCCTCGTCATTTTGAATTACACTAATGAAATGTAACTTGATAAATATTTCTTCATAAATTGAATGAAACTACATACGTGGGGATTTGTAGCTCTCATGCGCAGAATTCTTTGGGAACAATACAGCGGAAGTAATCATTAGAGCGCAACAAGGATTTTCGTATGTCTAAGGATGTGTGCTAATGCATGTTGAATGTATACCATAAAGCATATTTATAGTATAACCCATTTCATAATTGCATGCATGTCACAACATACAAGGTTCTCTAGACAAGATTGTAATATGCTCTACAAAGTAATTCGTTTCTTTCCGCCATGCACAATATTACAATGTATTGATATTCGCATCAATGACAAACTACTGAGGACTTCGGTGAAGTGGAATATAAAAGACAAAATGTTCATCAATCATAAAACGCATACAATACGATAAAAGTTTGCACCAGGTTCACTTATAAAATCATTCTTTGTCATTGATGGTCCAATGCCATTCGTACTGATTGAATAGGTCACTGTTACAGAGAAAAGTGTCTGCGCGTAACATCTCACTACAAAAATGCAATTTCTTTCATTTCTTCATATAGACAAGGATTGATTGTCAGTTGCTCAACGCTACTAATAGTGCAAATGGGTCTATAAAAAGTTTGTTTATTGCATTGAATTCTTCATTCGTTAAAAAATATTTTAAAAATAGTCAAAACCACTTTCTTCCAGAAAGGATGACAGGTGACAACTAAGGTAGGCTCAACTTTCCTCATTTCTAAACGAAAGACATAATAAGCTAAGGAGGCACGTAAAAACAAGTTTATTAATTGAGCACTGATAGTTTCGTGGTTGCATATTATCATTGTTTTATTTTGCTCACATGTAATAAAATATGGCAAACATAATGAACATGCATACCCACATGGTAATTTTGGTAAGGATGAACTCGCACAATTAGGTTGGTACGTACACGCAGGTTCGATCCGTTAATCCGTTCACAATAATATGTGAATTTCTATTTTTGTCTAAAAACCAAAACCCGTAATAAAAACCATTTAAGAACTTAAAATATAAATCTGTGTTAGTAGAATAAGGCTAAACCTATAGAAAATTGTCGTTTATGAAGCGCAATATATGATATATCATACAATCACATCTATTTGTATATATATATCGTATACTAAATTAGGCTAAAATAATAATAATCATTTAATTCGTTCAGTGACAAATAATGAACATTTCAATCGTTTGTTGCATGAACGTATGGACAAAATTACGAATATTGGAATCAATACTATTTATAAATCTTATTTGCTATATTCAGATCCCCTCACGCATGAGTTCAGAAATAGAGCACTTCTTCGTTAGCTCCCCACCGTAGCATCTAACTGATAAAATCCCTAATAAATATGTACGGTCTAAATGCATAGATAAATCATCACAGCTTGAATAGGAGATGGAAGTTTGAGCAACAGTGATTTGCAACCTAGCAAGCCAAATACAAAGTGTGCTCTCACACTACACAATATTTTAAGTTAACATATCATCACAACATGCACAAACATACCATTTCATGTTTATGTAATGTCAAATACCTATATATGTACTTAAATAGATGTTCCAAAATCATATACCCGAGTTCCATCGGTAAAGTGAAAAAAATAATGCGCATGCAACCCACAGGTTTTTAGATGTAATGTTGTTTGTTATCGTAGATCATGACTGTTGACTGCGTTGCTGTTCAATGACTGTAAACAGACGCCAAAGGAAATTCTTTTAATACTATCACTGCTCATGTTAACGAATTTTAATGTTTTCGTATTTCTGCTACGTGTTAGGCAGGCCAAAAGTCATTCGTTTTCTGACTAATATTCAAACACCATGAGCATCTATGTTGTTGTTTTGGTTAACGGTGATAAGAAGATGATCAGAGAACGTTGTTCTCGAAAAGCGCATCAATGCAGCAGCGTCAGCAACATATAGCATACCAATACATTACACTGTGTCATTGTGCTCTTGACTTGAGGAAGCTTGAGCTTTCTTTAACTTTATCTTATTCTGTTTTATCGCCAGAGTTTACACTTCTTATATAGTTGATGGTTCATTCAATTACTTGCTGGCATACAGAAAAGTTCATTTAAAAAATAAGTAAAGAACATTGCTTTTTGTTCTGGTGAATTTGTTGAAAAAATGGAAATGCAAAGTGAAAACGAAGTGTTTCACTCTGCTAATTGCTCGGTGGATTGTAATTCTTGTCAAAGTGAAGGACAGGGTCAAGGTTCTGTTTCAGTTGAGTCCACAAGTGATTTTGTTCTGCAGTGGCTGCTAAAGAATGAAAAGTTGGTGGAATTTGAAAATGAAAAGGGTAGCATCAGTGAAATTGTTTCCAAGAATGTATCAAAGACGGTAGAAACGTCTGCATCTCAACTAAGGCAGCATTACACTTCGGAATCGGGTTTCGAGTCTATACTTTCAGGACCCGGATATCAAAATCTTGTTAGTGGTCAAGATGGCAGTGAAAGTTTTACGACTACAAGTAAAGGAAAAGATGAACGAGATTCAGGGGAACATGGTATGGTTTTAGTATTTAGCTAACAAAAAACCTTTATTTTATGGGCTTTCACAAAAGTTTGGGAATTGTAAGGACAAATACCTATTAAATCAAACTATCGATCATCATTTACATACCTATGGGAAATGGTGTGAGAACTAATTTTGTAGAAATGCGATATTTGGGTAGGTTAGTTCACTGAACTGACTGAATGTACTCTCTAAAATTAGAAAAGGGAAATGTATGATTCATATCTGGGAAACCAAAGATAACCAATGTTTTGTAGCTGTACAGGATATTGACGTTTTGGACGCTTTTGAATACTTCTTTTCATGGAGCAAACATTTCACGCGTTCTACTTTCATAACGGTCCACATAGGTATGCATGTTGGCTCTCATTCTGATTTGTGAGACATTCTACAGTATAAAAGCGTTGCTAAAATATTGAAAACCGTCATATAAACATCCTCTTGATACGATCCGTCGCAAAGCGTCCACTCATTAATAAATGAATTATTTCCTTGAAAAGTTGCATAAATACTAGTAGCCTGAATTTGCACTGAATTAAGCTGACATATAGGTACAACTCTCGACTACTTTCTAAACAAATTACTTCTCCGTCATTCCGCCTACAAATATTTCTTGAGATTTGTGATATCCAAATTTTAAATGAATTTTATAAGCGAAGGTTGGAGTTTTGTTTTTAGATGACAAGGAGATCAATGCTCTTTTTTCATTTTCATTGGATCCCAATTCTGACATTGATTGTATGTATCATATTAAACATAACATCCCTAAGCTGAATATTCAGAGATAAAAACTCCAGTATATATAGTTTATTGTACGGCAGTTAAACCTTTGCCATAATTAAATATATGGTAGCATAATTGTATTCTCACATTCCCCCGTTGGTGTATCCGTGTACCTAGAGAAAGTTCTTAATCCATTAAAATAACATCATAAGCACAATATTGATTAGATTATTATGATTACAAACATATTTTTTACGNCTAAGCTGAATATTCAGAGATAAAAACTCCAGTATATATAGTTTATTGTACGGCAGTTAAACCTTTGCCATAATTAAATATATGGTAGCATAATTGTATTCTCACATTCCCCCGTTGGTGTATCCGTGTACCTAGAGAAAGTTCTTAATCCATTAAAATAACATCATAAGCACAATATTGATTAGATTATTATGATTACAAACATATTTTTTACGAAGTCAGCTTTCTCCGCACTATGCAACTCTGTATTATTAAGAATATATAAGTTTGTCTGTCGTATGTTGCAGGTTTAATGATGCAATGTACATTATTATATGCCCACGAACTTATTATTATTACTACACGCTATATGTATGTATATAGTTGACTAAAAGGAAGTAACGTATTCTGTTTCCTTTGATTATGACACATGATTATAGGAAGTGAAAGCCCTCCTTATGGCAGTCCAACCTCCTTCCAGATCCCAAGAATTCGACATTCTCAATTGGACGACACTTACGAAGAGATGGCTGGAACGCTCCTCATGCAAGAGACGGTGCAAGCACATATCAGGTACGTAACACGGCATTTTTTTTAAACATTTGACATTCATTTTATAATCCCTTTTTCAAGCTTTCCTCAGAATTATTCACTTTTAAACTACAACAAACGCATATACATACATACTTAACCTATGTACCCACCATTTACATGTTAAATTTAAAAAACATACTGAAGATGAAAACTGGTTTGACCTTTACATTGTGACATGCATATAAATATATACAAGTAAATTTCACATGAACAAGCACGAAAAGTTCAAAATAGAAAAAAATAGAACACTGGGATAAAAGAGTATTCAAATAAATGACCGTGTTTTTATTTTCTGTACTTGTGTGATTCGTGATGCAAAATCTTACGACAGCAAACCATGCAAACCAAAACCGAAATTGGAATTCATGAAGTTGAAGTAAGCACCGTGTTGTAGACTTTCTCTTTCTCTCTCTCTGCATTCGTGCCACTAAACTATATATTTTTGTTGTTTACTTTCCTTTCCTCTGAATGTGATTGATAGCATTTTAATGTGTATGTGAAACACTATGTTAGTTTTAGTTTAATTATTTTAGCAAACGTGATGCCGACATTAGCTAATTTTTGTATTAGTTTTGACTATGTATAGTTTTCCACCTTTTGCTCTTGTTGGCATATATAATGCAACATTCGTATAGTTTGGTTGGAATAGTATGACCATCATCCGTGAAAAAAATAATTCTCCGTTTTTTGGAGACCATGTACAGACTATGTTTACTTTTTGCTACTATTCTTATTATGTATTATTATTAAATTTATACCTTGTTTTAGAGCAGCATTTTGTTGAAACAAACTAACTATAATGTTGAATGACAATTTTGACGCTTGTTCGTACTGTAAAAATGATTTTTTCAGTAAAATATATATGATCATTCCAATTGAAACGGGAGATAATAAGGTTTTCTCTCATTGCCCCTAACAGACACAAGGATAATGAAGCAAGGTCTCAAGTCTACGAGCCTTCGCTTGGACCACCTTTGGATGAGGTTGAGGGAGCAAGCAGTAAATCAGAAATTGAGATGGAACCAGCGTTTCAGCGTGTATCAATTTCTGGAGAAGATACATCTGGGGTTAGTTCTCTTCAATTAAATAAACATGTTGTGTTATACAGGCTGACTGGGAGTTCACTTTAAATTCTCCACTGCATTATGTATGAATTATTGATTAGGTGCCTTACGAGGATCTGGTTCATGCATCAAAGTTTCTGGTGAATGCTTTACGACTTCGTGAAAGCTACATGGCCAAGTCTAGACAGAGTTTCCCAAACATAACTTCTCGGTTCCTTTCTGCCGTGGATCACGTAGATTCTCCGCAGCAGGAAGTACATCATGATGACAAGAAAACTATTGACGGTATGGTTGTGTCTTTTTTTCTTCTTTCATGTAGCTTTTATTCGATAAGACTAGAACTAATTTTAATTCAAGGCGTTTACTGCAGTAAAGTTTAATTTATGATGGCAAATTGCGCGGAAACCTTATCTACATATATTTTCACAAGTTTCCGAACTTATTATTCAGATATACCTGCAGAGAAACTGGTAGTTCTTTTATCAAATGATTTCCAAGATAATGAGGACCAAAAGCCAGTAGACATGCAAATTCATGGGGTCTCCAATGGTTAGTTATGTAACAGCCTGCTTTCTCCTTACATCTTTCTCTCCTTTTTATTTCATGTCTGTTCCGTAAACCGTGCTTCAATGTCCTTCCCAAAAAAAATCCTCTCCTTTTAGAATCCTTGAGACTTCAAGCATCTACTGCTGTGGTGTCACCCTCCCCTTCCGCTGTGGCGACCCTTGTTGAAGAAATAAAGCTTTTAAGTAAAGATTCCAAAGTGATTGAGAGCTCTGTGGTAAGAAAAGTCCGGAGAGAGCTTCTCTTCCGTCCTGTGGACAAAAAGAAAGTGGAGAAATTTGATAGTGATACCGACCTACCTGAAACATATCAAGAAAATCAGGCGCATAATAAACTCTCGGACACAGAAAACAATTCAAATCGCAATAATCCGAGGGGTGGAGCGGGTTATAATGGTATATCATAATATGATAATAATAATGTTTTAAAATATAGACTAAATAATGGCTTCACGGTACAAGTCTATATTATAGGCATGGTACAACAAAGGCAGTAATGATGCTCCGTTTAAAAATAACTATAAATACTTAAATAATTTGTACAAAGAGGATGTTTTTATGGAGTTCCAAGGTTCTTAAAAAACCCTTAGATAGGTTTTTATAGAAAACAATGCCACACGTCCACTAAAAGTCGTCGTCATTCACAAAGAAAGATTTCCTGATTGAAAAATTATTTTCGAGAAAGTTTTAAGGTGTTTGATTTCCATTTTTCTTTATTTTTTATATACTTTCTTATGTTTCAAGGAAGAACATCAGGCCAAGGAAGTGTGCCTAAGAAAGGGCAGAGAGGTATCTTAACTCTTTGTTGTAGTGACACGAACATTGTTATTTTGCAATAATGAACCAAAGAAACCTCTTATGGTCCTGTTTGCAGTGATTTTATATATATACATATTTACACTAGAAAGCAGAAAAAACTACTTTTTTTTGTTAAAAAGCTTATAATAATTTTTTCATGTGACCAGCACAAATGACTGCAGGCTCAGCTAGTCGTGAAAAGCAAGCTTAATTATATACTCATTTATTTTTAATTTTGTTTAGTTAGCATTGTTTATTTTTAGCATACATTAAATATTTTACATATTAACATTAAACCAAGAGCATTAGCTGGGAATTTAAAACAAAAACTTGAACAAGCCTTAAATTTTCCAGCAAATCGCTTTCTGTACATATATGCTTTACATAGTAGAGTAGTTTAACCAAAATCTAATTCTCAAAATATTTTGCTTTCACTTGAAAAGAGAAATCATATAGGCGTGTTAACACGCTACTTGAGCTATATGTTATTTTAATATGTAATTATATATTTTGTACCCATACTATAAATTTTCTTACATATTTACCCACGTGTGTGACATTTTTTAATGTGATAACGGTATTTTTTGTTACTGCCCTTGAAAGAAAAATAATCATAACAAAGATTAGCTCTTGCCAAAAAAGTATGACACACCTTGAATTATATTTGCATGGAATAATTTGCAGATCATCCGATTCACCCACCATCGTCTAAAACCCCATGGGAGATTGAATTTCTTCCCAGTCTTAATTACAAGTTCAAGTTTAAGGAAGGCGTGTGCTTTGTATATCACTCGGAGGAGGATGCCAAAGATGATAAGCATGTTGATTATCCATTTCCTAATCTTCAAGAATATGTGCGTGATATGAAAATCATGTGTGTCATGATAGCTGATGGACCATTGTAAGTTCATAAGACATAATGTATGCTTAAACATTTCAAAATGTTTTGATGGCAAAGCCTAGAATTTGGCATGTTTTTTGGTCCATGTGCAAACAAAGCCCTTGACACAAATCTGAAAATCTCTCTTTTTTTAAAAAAAATTCACAGGAAATCGTTCTGTTTCAAAAGACTAAGTTACCTGTTCTCAAAGTACCAACTTCATGTGCTTTTGAATGAAGTTCAGGAAATGAC
>JAHZMV010004680.1:0-13106 GCA_027743765.1 Coecobrya sp. COE2 | reverse complement strand
CTCGGCTCACGCAAACAGCTCCCTTTTTCCCCTTGTCTTCTTCCATACACATTCCTCTTGCCATTCATCTTTTTCTTTCTCTCTTCCACCACATCTCTTTATACATCGCATAGAAAAGGTAATGATGATACCAGTAGCAGCAGAGGCACTGGGAAGCCAACCCATTTTATACATGTGCGTTGCAGATAGAGAGTCAGCCGATGAAGCTGTCCCATGAAAAATGTATGAGGAGATAAGCTACCATACTACCATGATATCACCATCATATTCTCCATCTCTACCTATTTCACTAGTCGTAACACTTTCTCCCTTTTTGCGAATAAAATTCCACATAAAAAGTATACACTGCTCCTCACTACTCTCTTTTTTATGTACATAATATATTCTTGGTATGGTATATTACTATTCAAAGGCGACCACGACCTTGTGTTCCCATTGGAGTGAGAGAGAAAAGGAACGAAAAAGAGAAACAGGAGCATCAGTGCAAGCAGCACACAGAAAAATTACCCGTTTATTCAAAGGAAAAAAATGGAGTGGTTGCTGGTTTTTGTATAAAGATAGCGGCTTGTATGGCCCAAAAAAATGGTGAAAGTGGAGAAGAAAAGGGAATATCTCTTTTTTGCTTTTACTTGCAAAAAATGGTAGTGGCTGGAGGTATATATTATGTATATTCACATTCAAGTAGACCATTATACTGAGCCCTATGCCCTGTGTGATGGGATATGGCTGTGGTGATAGCAGGAACGGTAGCAGCTGTTCCATTTTTTTCTGGCTTTTGTCGTCATTTCAAATAGAAATAAGAAGAAGGAAAAAGGTATCACATAAGTATACTTTTGCCAAAATAGTGGCGATCACAGTGGTTTTGGTTTTGCTGAGGGGCATGGCATAGTGCATAGTATACATATATGAATCGGGTTCGTGTTGTTTCCTTTTTTGTGGTAACAAGTTCGTCAGCCTTTCATTCATTCAAACGGGGATCGCTTTTATAGCCACTATTTGCACAAAAATGTGGAGCATATCGACATAATCATCATCATCATCATCTCTACTATCACCCAAAGCAAAAGAAAAGATTTTCAAAGGTAACGAGCAAGGAGGAAGAAGAAAGCTGCGTGTTCGGCTCAACTCTGAAAGACCCTGATGCAGACAGCAGTAGTCATTCTTGTTTGATATTCCTCACGTGGTTCCGTATAAAAATATTCTGCTATATAGTGTCATGGTACGAAGCCCGCGTCGAATAAAACAATGCCATTCAGTAGCAGATTTTTCTTCTTCTTTAAAAATATGTTGGGATATGATCAGGAGAAAGGATTTTATGAAAAAGTATAAATTGTTAGTTCAGTGAACGGCAAATGGAAATCTGCTGCTGGTTTGCTATTATTACATTATAGATTATTGCCAAATTATGCTGCTGCTGCTTCTGTTCTCGTTGTGAAGATGATGAGTATTATTATGATTATGATGATGGCACGCATAGAAAAGAAAGAACCATGGCTATTTTCTTCACTGCAAAGTCAACTCACTCGAGTGTTCCTAGACTTGATTTTGTCTAGTACGATGACTGACTAGAATATCATAGCTCGTCATAAGATTCTTCTGAGCACTTTTCTCTTCGAGGAAGCAAGTCGGTGCGTTTACAAGTATCATCATGATTTTCCAAAGGAACATAACACGTGCGTTAGTTCATTGTGATTATAGTTATAGGCCAAACTTTTTATATAGTTTTGGATGACGATACTACACTATACAATCATTTTATTCTGTGGGACATGCGCCTAAAATACATTCCTGCTTTTGCAAAAATGTTTAGTAGTGAAAAATACAAAGCTGAATTTCAGAAAATTTAAATAGCTGACACGACGTCTCTTGATGTTTAAATTACTTGTATATATAATGATGGAGCAAATATGATGGGCATAATGAGAGAAACAGACGATTTCAAGTAAAGATTTACGTTTCGTAGCATGAGTGAGAATGGAGATCATAGTGATGGAAATTTAATTTGTAGTGCCATTGCCAGTCTTATTTCCTATTGTGTAGTTTATAGAATATAAAGAATTTATGCATATATAATGCTTCCATATAGCTTGTATCACGTCCTCTTGCCGCCTCTTTTGGCACAATTGTCGTGATTTTGATGTCAGTAACAGACAACATGGAAGCATATGTGGAATGAAAGTGAATGAGTTTTCTTGCTTCTTCCATTCAACCATTTACACTGATGACAAGACTGGCAAAGACGAGGTGACGCCTTTCTTTACGTTTAATATCCAGCTAAAAAGTTGGAGATTGTAGAGGCGTTGAAGATTATTGAATTCAAGCGGAAAGTAGTGAAAAGACTTTTGCGACGACAACGATCAAGATGGCAAAAACGATGACAGAAGAAAGAACGAACTGAGCTGAGAATCTCTTTCTTGGGCTGGTGAAAAACAAAAATCTATTTTATGTCAGCAGTTTGGAGAAGTAAAACAAAAGGAATTACTAAAGATGCTGCCATATAGAATACTGCTGCTGCTGTCCGCGTACAAAATAACGAGCAGTATTATTACCGTCACCATTGTCATCATCACCATCATCAGCACTGCCGTTATTATAATAACAATGTGTGTAGATAGTTATAATCCATACAATAGATTGTATTTCCTATTCACAATAATAATGAAGGCGGGGAAGAGACATAAGAGCTGTCTCTTGTTATGAAATGAGTTTAGTTTTTGTTGGAGCTCTTCTCTCCATTCTAGCTTTCTCCGTGTCATCACCAAAAACTAGAGGAGGCGAGGAAGAATACTACTAACTGCTACTAAGTAAGTTAGTGAGTGACTCTGACTTGACTACTGTGCACCATCTGACAAGGCCATATTATCCTTTTATATTACTTACCAAAGCATTGCCCATCACCATCATCATCATGATGACCCATGGCTTTGGCTTTAGTTTTTACTCTGGGCCACTTCTCAAATAGGAGAAAATTTTCTCTCGTTTAGGCTAAGTAGTTTACGACAAATTGACAGTTTTATAGGTCATCTTCTTTGTCGACATACATGCTACTCTCTTAGAGCGAAATCCACTTTTGGTGCAAAAAAGGGCAGCAACAGACAAGCAGCGTTGCAAACTTTTGTAGGGCTAGTTTTTCCAAAGCATTTTACTTGCTAAAAGTAATAAGCGCCATCATCCCCATTCTCCTTCTCACCATCACCATTATTATTATGATAGCTATTATATTATATAACCGGCTAGTATGCCAAATGCCGTTTAGCACAGTAGCACCACTGCACCGGAGAGAGAAACTGGAAGGTAAAAAAATAAGCATGCGTTCTGATCATCATCATCGGCGTAGATTGCCGTTGTTGACGGCGGCCAAAACTACACACGTTTGTAATAGCCTAGTTTAGCGGATTATTATTGACTGCTTCTTTATACTCCTTACTTGCTTAAGACAAAGTAGGTGGAAAATCTATTCCTATTCTATTCCTTTCCCTAACCCTTTATTATTATGGCAATAGCACTCTAAACCCACTATCTAAAATAATACGCATGTATGCTAAATCCAAAAAACGCATACACATAAACTAGCTACTACCAACTTCACTGTCCACATCTGATTGTTACGCTTTTCCAAACCTACCTACCTACTCACAATAATGGTAAGTCCATAAGAGTGTTTTATTTTGTATACGCTTTGCATGTGTGTATGTTGTGTGTGCTTCCCCTTGTTTTCTCATTTTGTAATATGATGACTGTCGTCATCAGCACCATCATCATCATTTCTTGCTTTTTCTCTACGTAACGAGGCGATATTCCATTCCATCCTGGGAAGCATGGGTTTTGGGTAAAGAGTCCTTTTGGGATAGTGCCAGCATCTAAACCGCTTGCTTTTCCTGTTTCTCCTCTTTGGCTTGCCCTTTTTTGCTCTCTTTCTCTACAACCAAGTCACAGTGTCCTGAAACAAAGTCATTAGCCTAGTGAAGTACGAGTGGCAATGATGGTACTGCTGCTACTGCTGCACGAAATTATAGTAAAGTCTCTGTAGACCTGAAAGAACAACTACGGATGACGAAGAGCACTGCTAGTGCAACTTTTCCATTATGACAATTTACTTGCTGAAAACATACACTCATACATACATACATACCTTCTGCATCTATATCTACGTATTGGCCATTGGTTGCCGTGCACAGAATGCACACACTCGCATGTCATGTGAGGATGATCTACTACAACTACCCAGAAGACAATAGAGATAAAAAGACACAAAGACAAAGGAGCACATAGAAAAGGAATAATGGAAGTACAGAATAGTCAGTGTGTAATACTCAATGGTGGCGATGATGGAGCATCGACCCACCGACCGACAAACGACGACACAATTTTCTCTTTTGTGTGTGTGTAAAAAAGCAGACAAGCTTATAAGGCTATCAAAAGAAAATAATAATGTAGAAGTAGTGTTTTGATGGAAAGTAAGATAAAAATTGAGACTCAGCGTAAAGCAGACCAACTTTATGTTATGCTACTACCGCTACAAGACAAGTTAATTTTTCACACAATTTCTCTATTGCTGACTGCCTCCACTATCTATCTATACTACTAATAGGTTTGGTGTTTATTGAAAGTCCTTGACTCATGGCTCGGGTTTATGCGAGGCTCTTGACTATGAAAATCAATTATTTACTTTTAATATCTCTACTATCTATCTATACTACTAATAGGTTTGGTGTTTATTGAAAGTCCTTGACTCATGGCTCGGGTTTATGCGAGGCTCTTGACTATGAAAATCAATTATTTACTTTTAATATTTAGGTCGACTATTTGCTTTGATCGGATGAGAAAGTAAATCATCATCATGCCCCCATTCAATATTCATTCGGTTTGCTATAGTGTTTATATTTATTTTTCCTTCCTTCTTCCTTCCGTGCCAGTTGGGATTTTCAGCAGAAATAAAAAATCCGATATCATCCGCCGCCAAAGTACACTTGAACAAGAAGCAATTGAAAGCTGTAAAAATATAGAACACATAATACATAAAAAATAATTCTGGTTAGCTTGGTATAAGCTTTGTCATCATAATCATTACCAACAGCCTACTTGTTTTTCTAGATTTTCATCTTATCATCAAAAACTATCAGCCAGTTAGCCCTCTTTCTCTCTGCATGCACTGATGCTCCCGTATTTACTTTACTTTTACCTCTTCCTCCACATTCATTTCGTTTTGTTTATTCACCGGAGCAGTACTGCCAAAAAAAGGAAATGGATTTTCTCTGGAATAAATAAAACTGATGATTATGACTGTTTCTGTAGTATACTGTAAGTGTGTCGTCCCACAAATATGTATTTAAGTCATTGGAATGTCGAATTCAATGATATTTCTGGAAAAACAACACGCAGTGCCTATACGAGTGGACTGACCATCAGTCATTAATAGGAAAAACAAGCAGCAGGAAGAGTAATGTGATATCCAAGTCAGATAAAAGAATACATATATTTTCATTAGAATACAAATCCAATACACTATTTGCTCTGATATAACAAGCGTGAAACTAGGAGGACAGACGTAAAGAAGAGTAGAAACTATAAATCCATGATGACGATGCTGATGAATATTATATATCAAACCATCCTGACAAGCTTATATTCTGCTACTGTTTGTTCACGATATCGACATGAACTGTTGTGCTGATGTAGCGGGGTCAGCTCACACGAGAAATCAACTTTGAAAGAAGAACAAAAAAACGCACCATTCCATTGCCACTTTCATCGTCATCATAACAATCGTGTTTTGTGACTTTCGTTAGAAAATAAAACCAACGACACTAGGGCTGAAAATCCTAACGGAGAGAAAGTACGTGTTCCACCATCAGATAAAATAGGCTGGAACCACCGACTTCCACTACCATTACAAAACCCGCTGTTTGCTGCTTTCTGTTCGCTGATGTGAAGGCGGTATATTGGTATTGCTGATGAAAAGCTTTATAGTCATGGGGGCTAGTTTGAATTGAATGAAACAGGAAGTAAAATAAATATCTGGGCATATTGCTGCTCCTTCAGTTAAACGCTGTTTTCCTTTGTTCCATCTCGACGCTGCTCGTAGGCTACCATTTTTATCACTGCTTTCACCGACTACTGGACATTTATTTAACACTCGGTGGAAGAAGAACGTGCACAATTTTTGTGCTGATAGAACACGAAATAGGGAGATAGATGATAGATATGAATTTTTATGGCAAAATATATATAAAATAGAGTGTGGAGTGGAAGTAGTAGAGCAGTATGGAATTGAGTCAGTCAGTGTGTGGCACACTACGGATTACTGGTATTGTGGCGGTGGTGGTAGAGGTGAAAAGTGGGAAAATGTGTGACGATTCATGATAAAAGAGAAAGGGAAAAAGTGAACAGATATATAGATGGATGGATAGATAGTAGATTTTCGGACACGGGGATCTACGTTACGTATAAGGACATAAAAAGTAAAATCGATAAAACCGTCATGAATGCATGCATGCCTTTAAAGGTGAAGGAATATATAAGCTGTATTACTATATACATAATACCAGCACAATTTACTCTATTGACGATGTAGGTGAAAGGAAGTTTTTAAAAAATAGATTTTGCACGCACACACACTTCTCACGTCCACTCAAACTGCTGCTACTGCTGTTGCTGGACTTCTACATTTTCTTCGACTTTCACTGTCGGCGAAGGTACAGGACTAAAGTCAGTGTGTGGTGCTGTGCTGGTGTTCATTTCCAATTATGTTCGGCAGGTTGGCTGGACATGTGAAATGCTTTGCGCGGTGCTTTAAGAGAGAAACAAAATAGATAGACAGGCAGGCACACGCAAAACACACGGTTGTTTATAGAGTAGAGCGTTGGAATGTTGTGAATTTGGAATGGAATGAATCTGAAATGGGAAATTTGGTGGTGATTCTGATGGCCTTTATATAAACTTGTATATTATTATGTACATGTTATGTATTTTTTAGACGTATTTGAAGTCAAGGCACGTTCACATGCCAGATTTTTTACTGTGCATGCATAGTATGGTGTCGTAGGTAATTTCAAATAAAAAGCAAGGAGAAGCTAGTAAATTGAGCTAGCACTTTGATGGGAAACTGGTACAAAAATGATGACGTGATGCAGTAATCGTAATGATAACAGAATGCAGTTATAGTTCTCTTTTGATCCTTAAGAATAAATATTATGGTTATGATTTTTGATGAATAAACAGAATGAATAGTTTTATTTCAATTGAAGTAACATTCTAAAATCCTGCCAGGAAAAGATAAGCCTCATTATTTTCGTTATTTTGCGTAAGTATTTACATATATCGGATAAGATATACACTTCGATCCTTCCGTATAGCTTTTCTTGGAATGTATTATGATTATTTTTAACTTGCCCTTTGATGTTGTTTGTTCGAATCCCTGGGAAATCTGACGTAAGAGTTCTAAATAATAGCCAATATAAAATAACATGTCTGAAATTACACATGAGTAGGTACACCAGTATACATACAGGTGGAATTATGCGCAAATAGAAGATGAATCCTTTTTGTTTGTGGAGAAAGGAACAGGCTTCTTATTTTCAATTATTCTTTCCGTTTAATTCCTTTTCAATTTTCCTTCAATCTGTTTTTAGTTTCTTTTCTTTGATGCTAAAACAAATTAATCTGGTCCGTTTTGCTAGACTACTAAAGGTAACATTATTGTGAAGATTAATAATCTCAAGAAATTTTTTTTACTCAAGGCACTTTTTCTTTGAACATGCGCTTTGGATTATCGTCTTGAAACAGTTTCCGCTCTATTTTTCATTTTATCGACCTTGGATTATTTTAACAATATGTTATGAAATGAAAATAAAATAGGCAGTAGGAATAAGTACATTATGTATTCTTATGTAATACAATACTCGTACAAACATTATTAGTTTCATTAGCAAAATAGGTTAATACTACCCATATTAGAGTTAATGTTATGCATAATGTACGTGTCGAGGAGCGTACGTGCGCGTATCATTTTTGTACTCATTATTATCCAGAACCGAAAACGAATATTATCTGGGCGGTAGTAGCAATTTATCTAGATTTTTTGTGCGAATATGATACTATCATGAGACTGCTAGGATTGTCTGCCTTTTTTTCTTCCCCTTCCTCTCGTAATTTCCTTTTCGCTTCTTCATTTCCCCCGTCTGCTCCTCTGCCTGTCTTGCAAAAAATTCACGCTCCAAATTGTTTGCATGTCTATGTATTATCCATCCCAAATTGTGAATGCTATATTCTTTATTTGATGAAAAGAAATTCCATTGCATATGCTATTGGTTTATTGTGCTGATCATCAATACAATACAATTTGCTCATGCTTCCTGTGTTTTCGAAGAAATGAAGATATAGTGAGCACGCGCTTACAGACGAAAATATCAGCAAAGATAGTTGCAGTGCTCCAAATATTATTATTGCCATTTTTTCCTATTCAAATGCATTGGACATGATGGAGATGCTGTGGAACAATACAAAAAATAATATTATTGGTTGAATGGAAGGAAAAGAACGAGAAAAAAGAAAAAGATTTATGTGCAAGCCGCCAACTTGATATATTGAACATTATTATTATTTTCCTCTTTTTCTCTCGCCGAACTGATAGTGATACACAGATAGATACAAGTGCGACCATCTCCTGTTACTGATCATCATCTTGGTTGGGTATAGCTTTCTCCCATGTGAAATGCATTGCTATCGTTATTATCAGCAGAATAGCATCATATTGTTGGCTGCTACGATTCTTATAACACCCTCTTCTCCAGATCATTATTATTTTCTTCAGCTGCACCACAATAGCAATGTTAGATATGGTAAAGATAATAGTTTCAAGGAATGCCTAGCTATAAATAGATCTGAAAACGAAAAGAATAGAGTGATCAAGGCGAACAGAAAATACAACGGATACAGATATTATTCGGATGGATGGCGAGTTTGATTTTATTATTGTTTTTCCTTTTCATTTTTCTTTTCTTCGAATTTTTTGCCTGAATAAATAAATACCCGTTGATATTCCAACCGTTTTCCTTTGCCAGTACCGCCGCAAAGCAAACCTATCATCACAGCTTGTTATTTCCTTCCGGTTCACTGACAAAAACTACACGAAGTATGAATAGTTTTGTATCATCATACTATTCATTTATCAACATAAGTAGTAACAGAAACCTTTTGCTTTGATTTCTCAATTTGATCCAGCCATCCAGAGCAAACATTCATTAAATTGATTCAATTATTATTATTTATTTATTATCAACATCAGTGAGCTATGTCACCTTTGCAAATTCTGAAGCGGTTCAGTAAGCCTCTTTTTCCAGTAGTTGTGAGGCACTAGAGTCGGCAAAAGCTAACTACATTTTCAGTAAAAATGAACTCTTTACTGTTATTTTATAAAAAAAACTACTTTTTCATTTTATTTTAGAAAAAGTTATGAAACGAATTGTTCTTCGTGTTTGGTAACAACTTTTTATATGCCTGCTTACTCGTTGGAAATAACGAAAGTAACCGGCATTACTATTTCAGACGCTGGTACTTTTGAGTTGTTGATGATAGGATTCATACGACAGTTTACAAAAAATTATTACTACATAAGTAGCTTGGTATATATTATTATGCTGAAGAGGATAAGGATTCTCATTCAGTTTTCAATCCTTTCTGCGCTGTTTCATCGGGTAATGTGTTTAAATAGTAAGGTGGGTAGCATCATTACAGAATTATTTTCTTTTGAACGTGAGCACGCTGAAAGCAGGAGAAAAACAAAATTCGATACGTCAATACGAATTAACTTGTTTCACAAGTTATAATCTATGCAAATTATTGGCATGCTTAAGTATCTATAGCCATACCTACAACCCCAACCAACCGCGTCACATGTTGTTACACGTGAGAGTACGGAATTCCCACTATTATTATGGTAGAATATATAATCAGTGCCTACTTAATACTAGTATTCAGTCGGTACTACTATAGGATGCAAAAATCCAATTGTGAAATATTATTTAGTAGTCTCTTTTGAGACTCATTTATTTCCCAATTTGCCTAAAGACGTTTCTTAACTATTTATCTTTCCTTTTATAGTCTATGATTGTTGACGATGATGGTTATATGACGAGAGCGCGAGTTAAAAATAGACGTAAATTAGTAAAACTTGTTTTTTATAATAACTTCGTCCGGCTTCACAGGAAACTAATGTCCGGGATGAAAATAACAATCAATGCACCTGCGTCAGAGTCTGTGCCAAACAAGAATAAAAGTGGGAAGAAGATGAAATAAATGCTAGTTATTAAAAGACGAGACAGAAAATTGCGATTTATTGGCTTCCCCTCGTGAAACTAATGTTAAAAATCATGAATTGTTTACTTTTAGTAAACCTCACTTTTACTTTTCCTCATTGCCTTTGAATGGAATGAATAAGTAGTCATTTACAATCTCTATTTTGGAATTCTGGGATCAAATTAAATATTTGAGCTGGTTTGCTTCTATTAAAAATATGAGTTTGGTGAGGTACGTGCAAACTTCACAGATGCCCTTATCAGATTTTCTGTCTAGTTTGTTATATAATATACTAGCTAGATCAAGATCTAAGAATATGATACAAGGGACGTTGAACGTGACTTCATACAAAACGCGTATTTTTACATGTTCTATGAAAATAATCAGACGGATTTGCAAGGACAGATAACATCTCTCCTTGCCTCACTCCCGCTTCCTCTGCTCAATGCTACATACGAGTAAAAAATCTTGTGAAAAGGCCGAAATAGAAGGAAGAAGCATTTTTGTGCCAAGTGAAGCAAGTCACCATAAATTAGTCAGCAAGAAAGTGACGACCAAGAGGACTTGGAACATTGTCGGAAAAAAATTCTCTAGATTCTTTTTGTCTTTTCTCAGTTCCCTAGAGAGCCATGCCATGGCAGTATAAGCTCAAATGTTTGCTCTGATGAGCATATAAGCTAAGAAGAGAGCGAGAGACCCTTTATGACTACAGGATTCTCAAAAATTCTGATTCTACACTTCCATTATTTTCTATGTACTTTTTAGCTCACGTGATGGTGATGAGACTATGGAGACGGAGGATATACTTTTGATGTTATCACCATTTTCCCAAAAATGAACAGATGCCCAACCGTCAGCGCTTTCTCCTTGGTTCCTTCCCTTTTCCTCACTTTAACAGGAATCTTTAGTGCAAAAACACTGGTTCCACTCTTTCCTTCCAACAACTTTCTTAATTGCATTAATTACGAAGGCAGACAAAAAGGCAGCAGCCGAGGTGTAAGTTTGCCTGACGATGAGTGAGCTGGACATATGGAGGGGCATAATTAGGCGATTTTAATGTACCTTTGTGTGGGTATTCTTTTGATGATTTTTATCAGTGATCTCCCATTATGTACAGTATATATAGTATATGCGTGCCTAGCCCCGCCGGATATTGTGAGTGAGGAGGTGGAATTTGGTTGCATGGTAGACTTTCTGCTGAACTATCATCACATTTCCACACCAACTGACTCATTTACACTTTCACTTTGAGCCTTTCACTGTAATCCATGTTGAAGGGGGAAATGAATTAGAATTGCCAATTAGCTATTGATGAAAAGTATACTACCACATACGTGTAGGTGGTGGTGTCGGTAAGGTGGTGAGGAAAGGGATTTTGATTCGGCGATCGTATTATAACATGAAACAAGTCAGGTCAGTCAGTGGTGCAGTGGTAGTGTTGGTGGTGTGTGTCCTCATGTGTTTCTAATTCAAGGAAATCAGGATGATAATTTGATACAGGAGATGATGTAATGTTTTGATGGAATGACTAATTAATTGCGAATTTTGTTACATAAAAGATGAAGCATGATACACGAGGAGACATAAACCGTGAAGGATTTTCGATAAAGTCCCCGATAATATTATAGTGGGGATGATAATGCACTTTTATTATTCACCTACTTGGGAAAGATTAAGTAAACCAACTTCGTCCCACTACTGTACGATTATATCAATCCAAGGTCTCGAGAGGGCTATCCGTTACCCAATTCATATTAGAAGCGACCATTCATTCTACTGATAATAAAAGGATTTGCTTTGTAAACAAAACAGATTTTAAACTCTAGTCTCCACATCGACAGTCATAATCATCATGGTCTTTGGTCTTACCTTACGGAGTGTTATTGTTATTCTATGTACTTTACAGAATCTGTATTACAAATTGCTTTGGTTTGATTTCATTCTAGGTCAGCTTTCCAATATGAAAGTACTCCAAAACTATTGTTCAGCTTCTCTCAAATGGATGGATTTTGTTTTATGCAAAAAATAGCTTTTACCCTTTTGTAATTATTTAAATCTTGATTTCCTCCTTATAGATTAATAGCATATACTAAGGTAGAATTATAGTTGCTCATCAGTATTTTACACTGAACACACTGTAAGTGTCTTATACTTACACTGTGTTCTCCATGGATATTTTATATTTCCACATAATATGCAGAGCCCAACAGAGGCCTTTTTCAGAAAGGTCTCTCTTTTCTCAGAAAAATACGAGAATATTGAAAGTTACATGTCGGAACAGCGTAAACAGTACGACAAAACTATTTTAATACTTTGTCATGTTTGCTCACCTACTTAAAACATACATACATTTGAATTTTGTATTGTTCACTGTACCAAAGTCGATCCTTTAAATCAATGACCTGGCTGACGGCCGAATACACAATATTATTTAATAATATAAGCAAAAAAGCATAATAACGAACTTTCATTTCAGCAGCAAAACAAATCTAGAGCAAACATGAACTTTTTTCCATGATGAGAAATAGAATAGTGCGCACAATAATAAATAGGTATTTACTAACTACCCACTGTAGCAACGACACAGAAAAGACTTGGCAAAGCAAACTAAAAACTTTTTTTGTACTTTACGTTAGATAGTAGCGTATATATAGAGTAAAAATGAATGTTTTCCCATATTCACCGCTATACGATTTTTTGAAGAAAAAATCCTTTTATTTTTTCAATGAAAAATAGTTGCTCGTACTCTCCGACGACCACCACCATTCATTTGTGTACACACACAAAACACTGCTTGTGATATTATATTA
>JAHZMV010004679.1:0-13521 GCA_027743765.1 Coecobrya sp. COE2 | reverse complement strand
TATGAATCAACATACCTCCTTTTGCTTATCAGCATCGATAGGCTTCAAATATTTTTCAATGAGGTCTTTCCAGAAACTAAGTTCATGACCAGAGAGATAATCAACTTCTCCTCTTTTAAGTTCTCTATCTTCAATCCAGTATGGGTTAATAAGATCATCACGCTTTTCCCTGGTTTCTGTTATACAAATAATATGATTATGAATGTTATTTTTGCACACATAATCTCCACTTTACAATGTCTACCATAACTTATTGTTTCATACCCGATGATGAAGTTTCATCGTCGTCATCTTCTTTATGACCATCGCTTCCATCCTCATGTTTCTCTTCCAATGTATCCATATTATCCCTGCTTCTTGGACTCATTGCCGATGCTCCAACGGTGGACACGCGTCTTCCACCAGTTGGGATATCCATTGCTCTATAAACATATTATAATAATATTAGCAAAATTCCTTATTTTAGCTGGTAGCAATGTTAAACTAAATTAAACTAATTAAAAGTATGCTAACTTTTCAATTAGAGTCTAAACGCTTGGTAACTTTGTCCAGGGAGTCAGCGATTCTCAAAAGTTGTTCACCCTCATTAACAGTCTTTGGATGTGTGCAACACATGAGCTTGAAGAGTCCAGCAAAGGAAAATTCCAGAGAGCCTTCCGTGTCATCAATATTCTTCCCCGGGATGAACCCAAGAAATCCAGATTTCTTTGCGCGTTTCTTGGCTTCTTCTGCTTCCTTCTTTTCAGCTTCCAGCTCCTGTTTAGATTTCTTCGTCGCCACCTCTCGAGTACCCCAAGAGACGACATTCAGGTTGACCAATGAGTAAATGATTAACAACAAGTACATAGATGGAATGGACAAGAAGTAGAGCGGAAGGGGTAATATACACGAAAACTCTTGCGGATGTAGTAACGCTGCTATAATAAACGAACTCGATAGCGATATCAAGAAAATAGCTGACGGAGATTGGATACCGTCCTCTCCCAACTGGAGAGCCGTACCGACAATTACAGCCATCATTACCATTACGTAAAACGTTGACATTATTTGGGCAAATATAAGCTGAAAGAGAAATACAAATTGGAATCAGTTAAGAAGAATTGGCTATTAAAACAAACTAAGCTTTCAAGTGTTAATTTTTCCCTTGCTACTTACTTGTATATCGGATTTACATGTGAAGCAGATAAACATGAAAAAGGCAATGGGAACAATATTGTAGTAGAAACTGGTCCAGTTGTCAATCCTAAAGGCAGCTACGAAGGCACCCACCAACATAAGGAATATAGTACCTGGGCCAAGAATAGTACCGCCCATCAACATGAATTGGTAAATGATGTAAGGCATGGAAATGTCCGGGTTAACTTTGATAGTTCTCTTGTAGTCCATAAGAAGATCGCAAATGTTAGCCATAGTGGAGGGCACCCATCGACGACGCTGGTTATAGAACTCGTTGAAACCTTCGGGGCAGTGAGTTTTGGCGTCACTGGCAGCAGAGTATTCGACACGGTAACCTCTTTGCAGAAGCAATGTACAAAGCCAACGATCCTCTCCTAGAATTGAATAAAGGATAATTATTAGTTTCATGAATAAACATCAATATTAAAATTAACACTGCTTTTAAAGTTTAATTTATTACCCTGATCGTACTGCACGTAATGCCGGGGTTCGTCAGATCGAAGGGTATACTTGGCCATAACGTTATCGTCCATAAGGGCTTTTCCACGAAACAAAGAGAAACATCCGGGAGAACAAAGTACGCAACCAATCATGTGCTCAGTAGCCTTTTGAAGCCAATGCCCAATAGCATACTCGAAAACTTGATACCACACCTAAGGAAAGTAAATCAAATAGTTTAACAAACTTCATTAATTACAAAATTGAAGACTACCAAGCCAGAAAATGGCCAAAAAAGGCTGCTGAAAAAATATACGAATCCATGAATGAATTCATCGGTCAATGTAATACTACCCCCAAATGATATTGCTATAATAATTTCAGGAAACTGAAAGCCGAAATAGACTTCTTACTTTCAAACTCATAGTATCCTGGATCAACCACTTCGAAGTATTTCAATGCGACACGACGAGCACACTGGTCTTCATCCATTCGGAAAATACTCTTTAACATCTCCATCATCTCTTCCTGAATATTTGAAGATATCACAAATCAATTAGTTCACCTGTTTCATTCATTAGTACGGGGTAATATGAGATGAATACCTATTCAACCTGTATAGCATTTTACCTTAGTTTCGTGCCACATTGTAGCGCAAGCATAAATCCTAGGAATTGTGTCCGCTTTGTACTTCACTTCCTTTTCCTTGTGCGACGAGTCAATGGATCTAATTTCCTCATAATCCGTCTCCGTTGGATCTTGTTCAACTTCATCAGCTCTGATGTCATAATCATCCTCCCGTTTCCGGTTAAGAGCTAATGACTGGTCAATGAGAAGTGAACTGTACATGGGAGTTACGAACAATCTTTCCGTGCTGGCTAAACGCTCGCATTTGGGAGTCCAGATATGAATTGCTATCCACGCTTGGGACAACAACCATAAAAGCCACAACCAAGAATGCTCCTTTGTCAAAAATCCTTCAACAAAGTCGTCCTTTGGACAGCTCCAGAACAGGTATTGTGGCATTGTTGCTTCCCAGAAGCAAGCATTTTCGGTACGGAGACCACACAAAGCGATAAGGATTGAGAGTGTTACTGGAACAGCCAAACTGACTGGGAAAGCGTAGCTGAAACCTTGAATGCAAATCTTGCAAGCGAATTTTCCTGTTAAAACAACAAAGGTTTAATTTAATTTAACCAGCTTGTAGAAAGCTTCGTTACAAGTTCTAAACACAACATAAATTTATTTCACTTACCAAAAATGTAACAAGTGTAAGCGGCCATAATTTGAATCAACAAAGCATATTGCACTGCGTATTGATTAGATCTCTCGGGGATAACATCCACCAGCAGTCCGGATCCCGGAATATCTGGAAGAACTCCACTTTCTGCAGCTCTAATTTCTGTTACGTTAATTCTATGCGTGGCAAAAGCATCGGATGCCTTCGTGAATAAATTTGAGACATTTCCCTGTGTAATCCAAACGGACAGCATCATGAATGTAAAGAAGACGATCATTTTCCAAATGGATAGAAAGATGTAGGTGAAGTAACGGGTGACCACAAGGTTTTTCCTCATTTTCCCAAGAGCTCGAATGGGTCCTATTTTCAAGAAAACAATATTAAGTAACAACACTAATCTATCTAGACGGAAAGAATAATTATGGGGTAAGGTGATATTTTACCAAAGGGAGAATCGCTGTCCACGTAGTTTTCCCACCATCCACAGGAAATTAGAATTCCAGATAATGGAAGCAACCAAGGACGAGGCATTGATGACAAGATTGGCCAAACCATCAAACCACTAACTTGGAAAATGACGGCAAGAAGGTCGATGGAACACTTTACTATCCACGTTCCTTTGCTTTCCCTTTCAGGATAGCGAGAGAGCATGCCTAAATTACATGAAATGTATTTGATTAGATTTTCTATAAAAACGGAGCATTGCACTGATAATTTTTGAGACTTGAGTTTGAAATTTTACCAAACAGGCCAGGGATCAGGCAAACGCAATTTGTAAGCATCACAGCTTTTAAAACATTTACGGATGGCAGTACGGCGAACACAAACAATGCAAGTCCAGCTGCATAGCATGTCTAGAAAATTATATGAAAAAAATGACAATTGTATGAAAATAATAAACACTCATACTAAAACATCTCGGTAAATTAAGTTAGGTATGAGTCATTACCTCGAAGAACATAGGTATCACAAATTCAGCAGTGGAGGGTTTCCTCCATGCTTTAAATATACAAATACGAAGGGACCTAATAAAAGCACCGATCTCTGGAATTAAAAAGGCTATAAGAATAGCCCAAGTCCAAGAAATTCTCTCAACCTCAGAGATCGTCGCTTCAAATTTCTTATCTCTCCCTGAAATTGAAAAAAAAAACATTAATTTTATCATCACGATTTAGTCTGATTGAAAGTATTTAGCCAGAAGCCCAAAATGTCAGTTTATTAAAACTTCTTCCTGATAAATTTTGATATGTTGTCTGCGTACCATATTTCTTATTGCAAAACGGCACCGATCTATCAGGCTCCAACTGCGACGTCATTAAAACAAGACTAATTTTGGCTAGAACTGCACCTCCTAACACAGCAGTAAAGGTTACAAGGTAGGCTAGCACCTAAAGGAATTCAAAGGGAACATTTAAAAAATGATTTAGTATTTTACATCAAGTCAATACGTTAGGCAACAACAATTCATTTATGCATGCAATTATGCCTAGCATAAAGATTTTTAAATATTTAATGACGACAGCATAAGTCTCTTGACGGGGAAGCTTTTATACACATGCTCCCAGCAGGTCTCATTATGCTCTACTCTTCAGGTACAACAAAAAAGCATATTTCAAAAGGTCACGAATTTTTCCAAGACCTCCCATGGACGTTAATTTAACTTTTATTACGCGACAAGTGAAGAGCATATATATGCATCGTTAGCGAACAATGCCTTTCATCATCAACTTTTTTGACTGATTTGGAATGAATAAATGAAGCTGTCATTGGAGAAGCATCCAGACTGACTCATACTAATATTCACTTAACATCCCTTCTGCATTACTATTACATCTCTCATTATCATATCATTACAACTGACGTTAAAAAAGCCTTTCAGTCTCATGTGTCATCTTACAATTCCTCACAAATCATTTGGCCGTAAAATGCCAACGTATAGGTATTAACTGCACTTGCATGGACACATACATACATCACTACATCGGTTTCATATTTCTTATATTTAAGCGTCTCATGACTTACTTTGAGAAGTTTTATAACGAATAGGTAGCATGTTTGATCTTCGATGGACTCGCTTTCCGTCTCTAATGGAAGATTTCTAAAGACATCCCAGTTCCTGGTGTCTACACTTTTATGACTGAAATGCATACAAAAAAAGTCCATCATGAAAATTAGCTCCACTTCAATAGTTCACATATCAAAACGCTGAATGATCACTCATCTCTGTATTTCTTTTGACTCTTGACAAGTAATGAGTATTTCTATTGAATTGAGTCGTCAATAGAACAGTATCAAATTATAAAAGTGAATTTAAAACGGAGCTTCCTTCTGTCTTTCTTACCTTCCGCTATAAATGTCATGATTAGTCAACGGGGTTGATTCATCATCAGTGTACTCGGGTTCCGAGGACGCATCTAGTCTCATGGACGGCATTTTGATAGATTTTTCTTTCTTCTTCTATTATTCCGTTCTGTCAAAGAAGATAGTATCTATCGCTAGACGCTATCCGTTTATTCTCTATTCAATAAATGAAATGTACAGGAAAAAAAGTTTTATATCCTCCGGCAAGGAAGATGATGATGGACGGACGGAAGGATGATGATGAGGACGTTCACCTCAACTCCTCCAATCCCTGCCCGGTTTTAGGCAGTCAGTCTTATGGATGAAATGCGGATGCTGTATGGAGCTATATGAGAAGTTCAAAGGAATTTACTTGATTAATATTTCAATTTCATTTTCTCTTAAGCTTAACGAAAAATCATCTACTCGACGAGTATATGAAATCTTTGCACTGTATTGACACGATCGGGGATCTGTAATTTCATTTCCTGGCTGCATTCCAGGCTAACATACAAAAGACTAATAATTAAGTGTTATTTCATCGGGTTTGATTGGTTTGGAATTTTGTTCATTGGCAGTAACTACATTTTAAAAGGCATACTGCCTTGCAAGTAAAAAAATCTTTTTAGAATCATGCAGCGAGACTCTAGAATATATTGCGCTACTTAAATCATCTTCAGCTCAAGTATCATAGAGCCAGCATTTTCGATACACGATATATGTAAGTTACCTACTTTAAAGGTATATAATTAAGCACATACACGTGATTGTACAATTGCGTTACTTGTGCGTGAATTAGGCAGAGTATGAGGAGGCCTCACCCTGTAATAAACGCTTTCCGTGCCGCTTCATCCCTTAATTCAAGTTTAGGGAAACATTTTAACAGAGCATCAAGCGTCTGCCAAAAGGCTACTAGCATCAATAGTTAATTAAATAGAACTTGCTGTCAAGATTACTTTTTTGCAAAACTGTGTATTGATGAGCTTTGCAAAATTCTAAATCTAAAAAATATTACACACTGCATAAAGCAAAAGTAACTTTCAATCAGTGCGTAAAATCAGACAAAATTTTAATAAAGGAACATTATAACAGGATGAATAAACGAAACCAGAGATAACGCATACATGTATTCTTTGGCAGTTGAATTATTTCGTTGATTATTTACGGTTAATTTAGGTACGCTTCCTTTTGTTTTTCGTGGGATGTACCCATGTATTTTATGTATTTTTAAACATTTTACCCTCGTATTTCTTTCTTTCTAAAAGCTATCGTAAGCTCTACATTTAACATAAATCATCTTGATTTCGATTGTAATAATAGGTAATAGGTACATAATCTGTCTGTATATAATTCTGTTGACTATCAATATCAAATAATAGTGACACGTTTGACCATTTTGCTTGGAAAGCGAAAACGCATAGAATATTGTATACACGTACTTGCCCAAATGGACGGATATATTTGAATAGACACAACGTGTGTTATCATTTAGTTGGCATCACGCAGGCGTTTACTAATGTAGCGATACCATACAGGGCGTGTGCGGACATCGTGATAATAACAGAATATAACGCATATCTGATCAAAATAAGCAATCATCTACACATAACGTGATTGTGACATTGTAGCATGAATGTGTTCTTCATAAGGAATGCTTTCAGTTAATCATTCTTGAAAATGTTTATGCATAGGTAATCTCTGCCGCTAAGTTTTTTGGGCTTGTAGTGAAATACTATATTATTGGAAATTGGACTGCATTAATAATATGCACACAATTTTGTTTTATGCCTTGAAGCAATATATTGTAGGTAAAAGTATAAATGCAAACTACACACCTTCCATTAAAAAGGAATTCATATAATAAGTCAATATCCCACTACATAGCTCAGTAGATTTCAACAAATGTGTAAAAATTCCAATTTGCCTTGAACAAAAATTTCAGCTTGGATAAGAGTAATTAAACGAAGCAGGTCACATTCCTGATTCCAAGTGCAAATAAAAAAAGCAAAGCATCATTAATTACACCTGTCAAGCACTAGCAACTATAGCTGTAGCGTGATCAGTGATCACTGTTTACATTATTTTACATAGTTTAAAGGAATAACTATAAACATTATATCATTATTGCTTGCGCTTAAGCATCATTTCAAGAGATTATCATAATATGCATCTCATCATCACGACCATTTTAAAGTTGTTTTTTATGTTGTTCTTCGGTTTCAATTTACAAAAAACTAACTCTCATTGTTCATGCGACGAAGTCTTGTGTATACACCTTTGTAGCTCTAGGATATTACAAATGTAGGTAAGTTATATTTACAATACGTATTCTCTAATAATCCTGCATACAAACAACGATAAAAGGTTTACAAGAGAGCATCTTTTCTTTGGCATTATGGTCGCCGTCATCGTGGTTGCATTATAAGGGCTACTTGCTCATATTAGCACAACAACAAAAGTAAAATGATGATGATGGTCATGATAATGATGTTCATCAAGTGTCTAATCTAGAGCGAGCGACCACGTCTCGCTTTTATCATCTCTAAATTTTTCTAGACTACATTATACCCGAGGTTTTCATTCTCATCAACAGCTCTAATATGCACAGTAAAAGCAGCAAAAAAATGGTTTGTAAAGTCTCAAAATGAATGCCAATAACTCAACGCTTTCCAAGCGAGAATATAAATTATACACAGAGAGTTTATAATTTGAAGAAGCTAAATAAAGTTAACATGCACGGAAGCTTAATCGCCTTTCCTATTGACTCCTTAAGAATATGCAAACATACATCCATACAGCATTAATTTATTGATGTTTGAAAATACGATGGTGAGCTTCATATCAAAAAGGTTTAAATTATAAAATTTTAATATAAATACTTACATGAAGGAAGGATTAATATGCACCTATACCTAATATATAAGAGTAGACCTATATTTTTACTTGTGAAAAGGGAAATTGAAATTTAACAAAAGCGATGTGCATGCAATTTACATGCTTTAAGTGTATTCATTTCTGGTACATCAAGGTACGGTATCTAGCTAGAGTCAATGAAAGGGACGTCAGTGTTCACAGCATCAGAATCTGCAGAAGGATTGCTGCATTCATTTTACTATTATTTTTACACTACATCATCACTTTTTTATCTTCCTGTTGTATATTTTGAAAAGGGAATTGATAGTGAATGCAAAATGCAACGACGCGTACTTACGTATACGCAACAAATGATACGAACTATATACCTATCACGTAGGTATACTTTGTCTTATGGTTTTAGCATTTATGATGATGGACGATGATGATGATGGTAGGGAACTAATATTAAAAGTGCAAAGGGTTTCCCTTTCTGTAAGAATTGCATTTAGGTAGATGCACCACTGACTGACTTGACACTTAAAAAAGCTGTGTTTTTGTAATTTTTGTGAACGGGAAGGGAACACACACTGCTTCTGCATATATGTGTTTAATAATAAAAAAAAGTTGTGATAACAAGTGGTTTATTATCCCAATTCCAATGGCCGCAGAAGCTTCGTTCATACAAGACAGAAACATCAATTTTCTTTAATTATTTTACTACATAGTTTACATACATCTCAACAGCTAATCCGATGGACATGTAGATACAACAAAGTAGCTCTAATTACAGAAGGAAGAAAAGAATAATGTGTTCTGTCTCTCTATATATCTATCTTTAACCCATTGTTGATCACCATTAATTAGGCATATAATGAAATTAATGTTAACTGTGAATACCTCTCTGAAGCACAAAACTATAAATCTCCGCACATTATTATTATTTAAAGCATAAAATATAAAAACTACTGCACAAATATGACGGAACAGACACTTGATTAAAACACGGCAACATAATATTATATAGAATAGAACAATGCATAAGTTTCCTTCCTCGAATACGTGACATGATATGAAACAACCCTGCCCTGCTTGCTATAAATAGGTATACCTACTTTATCTACATATTTAAAGGCAAATCATTAAGGGGATAGTGCATGCGGGGACTTCAGGGCCTTCTCTCTTGTGAAGGTAAAAGGCAACATTTTTCAAAAAGTTGCATCCATTTAAATACGAATGATGTGTCTTTAACTGTTAACGCTGTGCACAGTGTGAAATTGTATGCATATTATGGTGCTAGTATTGGCACATACCACATAGGGGTAACTCTGGCAGACCCTTGAAATTTACTCTGATATTACGGATAGCTGAAAAAAGATTCAATGTGTGATACCATTCTAATTTTCAATCGTCATTACTATAAGCGCATAACATCATCGCTATCATATATGAAGGGACTATATACACACAGACGTTTTTATACATTGCATTGCAAACTGATCTCACAACAGAAACATTCAGAGATGCAATTGCAATATTCTTGAGATGAGAATATGAGAAGCAAATTGAACGTGCTAAGGTAAAAAGGGTACTATTTTTAAAGCAAAGGTAAATGAAAAATGTGCATAGAAAGCGATACGTATATTGCATTCTCGCCTTTAAGTGGGCCAAAATGAACGCAGGGTTCCACTTCTACGATTTCTTGTGGCCCAGTTTTTACCCAAAAACCTTTGCATTATCGTTTTATGATACAGATTTTTGCTACAAAAGACTAACGTTATAGCATTCTAAAATAAATACGTATATGCTAATTCCCATTCTCACCAAGCTACTTTGTGGCCTGTGGTCTTTGTGGTGGAAATACGATTTAAGAGAAAAAGGGTTTTGCGGTATATTAATATTGGTTTGCTGGGTTTAATACAGTCCTCATTGTTCGATATCACAGAGTAATTAATTTGTTGTGAACTACAAATGGGGCACAGTAATACACAAAAGCAGTTACATGCACAGTAGTAGAAAATGTCAGAAAATCAAACAAGTAGGTGTCGCATTTTAAAAAAATGCTTGAATGTTTCATTTGTCCAAGGACCATGTGCAGAGAATTGTACTCAAACAAGCGACAATTTTCTATTGGTAAACCCCCGTATTCTTAACACTTAAGATTATAATAAATGCCATTATTTTTCTCATTCTTTCTTAGAACATGAATAACTAAGGATGTAATTAAATAACTACTTTCTCAAAGCCTCTATGATTTTGTAGCTGCTCGGCTGATTCTTTTAAAACGTAAATTCGCCAATAAAAAACCTTGTCCCCCTGACCGTGTATATACGATGCATTCCGATAAAATTGAATTATTGATTTATAAATACTAATATACATTCCTTAAATAAAGATGTTAGAACACGCATCTTGTTCTTTAAATCGGCTTACCTTAGAAAAAATGTACGTTATGTAATTAGTAAGAAGTTGACGATGCCGTTGCGACGTCGCGGTCCCATCGTTAATCCCATGTCAGAAGACCATCATCCAAGTTGTGTTGATTCTTCTGAGAAGCGTCTGAATTTAAACTGGAGGTGGTCTAAAAGGTAAATAAAAATAATAAAATTAGACCTACTGAAATAATCAATAAATTATTGCATGCATTATTGGTCAATCTAAATCAGAAGCCTTTATTTTTTTAAATTAGAATGATTGCACATTCTTTTGCAATAAAATTTGTCGCCTGAGCTAAAAAATTATGCACACAGGTGGGCGGTATATATTCGCTATATTTCTCAATATGGTGCTCATGAACTCATCATTTAAAAATATTTAAACTCGTTAAATTCTGCATAGGCATTTAATGGCAAATATAGAAAGGGTTCAACTGGATGCATAATGCATATTATATGGCAAGCTATAAAGTAGGTTCTATCATATTCCATTAATCTGAAAACGACTTGTTGTTGTTACTAATTTAATCAGCCAAAGGTAAATAAAAAGTGATAGGTTTTGAAAGTAAAATGCATATAATAGATATTCACTGATCATAGTCAATTGTGCACTATATTGGTTTTGTTGAAAAGGGGTACTTCGTTTTAGGCAAAAAGGAATGTGCACATCATATAATTTAGCTGCACAACTTCTCCCAACTATCCAAATATGATACACATAGAAGGAAAAAGTGCATTAGTAAACTTGTAGCAAAATTTTTGAGCACACATCACACACACTTGAGCCAATTTTGACGATTCGAAATGATCATGAAAGGTATTTCAAGGCGCTCTGGTTCTTGGTTCTGGCAGACTAAACGTCTTGTGTGAACAAAGCACACACGTCAAATTTAAAAGTATATTTGTTTTTCAATGTAACGGTTGCTCACTAAAAATTACAACCAAAAAGGTAACTTGTCTGACGTGTAGCACTATTTTACACGAACTATAACCTGAACGCAACCTTCCCTACCGCAACAATACCAATATTCGCTGTCATAATAATTTTGACGAATAGATTGGTGCATTAATGAACTGTTCGTATTGAACACTAAAGAAATAAAATATTATAGAGATTTCAAATATTTCACATTTAATTTAACTGCAAATTGAAATCCAATAAATTGGTATTGTAAATTGAACGGATTTAGCTTACGTTAAAAGGAAGCAACAGGGCGGGTGATAATTAGGATGCACTATTGTGCCAGAAGGACCAAATTGTCCACTATGATACTTAAAACTAAATGGGATTTCTATACTGGCAATCTTTCTCGCGAGCTACAAAGAAAAATGTTTTAAAATGAAGCAAGCAAATCCAGTCTAATACGTTGGTGCACTTTAGATGTTATCCATTCCAAAGTTAATGGCAGTTAACAAAAATATTTGTTGTATATCTGCAGACATGATTAGTCCATAATAGACAGGACCAACATCAATATGATCACGCCGAAAAGTAACGAATTCCTACAGGTATCTTAAATCATGGCAAGAGCAACTGACAAGCATCATCATTATCATTATGCAAAATAATCTTGGTACCATTCTTACAGTTTAAGAATAGTCAACTGTCGCCAAAAGAAATAGCTCGTATCAAAACGTATGGTTGAATGGAGGGCATATAATAAGCAATAGTACACAACATAACGATGTGCTGATAACCAGTGACAAACTGACCACGCCTAAACGAATTACACAAACGGTGTGTAGTGTGCGGCACCTTAAAGAACCTTCCATTTTAAGCTAACAGCTAACATGTCGCGCCTTGCCCTGTAATATTAATGCATATGAATATATTTGCTGATTCTCTTTTTATCTTTTGGTATTTTCCATTCATAGTGGAATAGTATTTAGAATTGAGCTAACAACAAAGCAGCTTTGTTTTTGACGACTGGAGTTCCGTCTCCTTTCAAAAAAGATTGCAGGGAACAGTATGTCGTGTTTTGGAAATTAATACATAGTGACTACAAAATATCATTGTATTATAGAAGCTTATTCGACAAGCCATGCAAATTATTCATACGTGGATATTTGTAGCGTTATGGGAGGCATTGATTGAGATTTGGGATTGACTACACTTGCATAAAATGTATTAGTGTTGGGTAGTATTTAGGTATATATGCATGGAATGGACTAATTTACATTGGTTGTAGGTACTCATTTAATAAACTCCTTGATAGTTAAATTAATGCCATTGTTACACAAAATAGCCTTCAAATTTTGAGCGCTCCACAACACGACACGACACACCAGCACACACCAAAAACTAACACATTTGCTGCGTCGTTTTGCTACTCACTGCTCTTGTTCGTTTTATACATGCCTTAAGATCAAAAGGGACAAACAATTAAGGAAAGAATCAAGGGAGGAGACGGAATGCACGGTGGTGCTACAAATTGTTGGATATATATCTCTCTGATATCATACCATCTTTATCTTTAATATGAATAATAAAGAATCTTTTATATGTTACATATATGAGCATTAGTTGATACAGCTTGACAAATGAAATGGCCTTCAATGTTCTTTTCAAGTAAAAAATTGTCTTTCTTTCGCGATGACAATGCAGGAGGTATGAACTTACTGCACATTGGAAGCTTTTTGCTTGAATAAGGAACCAAATGTACACTCTGGGTTCATGAAAACTAATAGTATTGTAGACATAAATAATATACAGATTAGAACAATGTTCATAAAGTGTATGTAATTACAATGCAAACTGTGCAGACATTGATAACTGTGGTTAGACGTAAAATCTTAAAATGAAAATGCTTGAGCTCTCAATACGGATATACTCCCATTACATTCTTTTGGTCATTTTTTTGTGAAATTAGATCGAAGTCGGAACTCTTAGTGATGACGCCAGATAGCCAAGCCGTTTTTTTTGCTATTTTGGACAAAAGCAGAATGAAATTAGATTATTGCCAATTGCTCTTTATAAGGATCTATATAACCACATAATTTTTTGCTGACCTATCCGAAAAGATGGGCAGAAAAATAATC
>JAHZMV010004678.1:0-12048 GCA_027743765.1 Coecobrya sp. COE2 | reverse complement strand
TGTTATTTGATGTGAACGGTGTTATTGCCGGCGTTCAAATGTTGGTAAGTTCATGAATAGTATAGGTAATTGCATGCTATTTGTAAAAGTTGCAAACCAGTTTAAAAAATAGACCGTTTTTCAATAGCTTAACCAATCAGCAATTCTCGGCCCAGAAAACAATGTAAACTATCCTGCATTACCAGTCTACCAAACACAAAATCTTGACGGCGAAGATTATTTTGTTATAACTACATATTTTGTTGAGCCATGTAAGGTTACATATCAATTTAGATATTTATAACAAAACTCATCAAGGATTGAGATTTTCATTGCATTAAAACTTTTATTTCTTACTCCATCCACAGCCATCATTTGCTCCACCGGCAGAAATGATAGCGACCTCGCCACTGAAGGCACTGGAACTCATGTAATAATTCAAAACGGAACAAATCCAAATGGATCACTGGTTCGAATTCCCAGAAACCGTACCGTTGCCATTGAAGAAGGCTGGACTAGAAACCAGTGCTTTGTATCCATGGGTCTCCACAACTTTTATGAAGTGGAGCAATACATTGATCACAACTGTACACAAATATTTCCATACTTTGGTCTGTACAACAACGACGGCGAATTGCATGGCTTTGGTAATACTAATTCAGGAACTGTAGTACACCGTAGATTTGAAAATCCTGGCAGTCTAGCTATCAGCGTAAAAAACTCAAAAAACTTCATTAATTTAATATTGAGTTGAAATATAAGAATATATTCATATGTGTCCAAATTTGATTCTAAATTACAGCTCATTCTTGGAGCAGACCAGACACCGCAATGCGTTTTGGACAGTGCAGAAAGAAGTAAATGACAAACATGAATGCATTAATTAGAATTTTCTGTGTGATATTTATTCAATATAAATTATGTTTCCTTTTGCAGTTGGAGCCACAACTATGCACGTATTTTTTGTTGATGCGCCTTGGTTCATCCGATGCTAATTTAAGTTTAATTTAAATTTGTTAAATTAAATCATAAATCATTTATGTTTGAATAGAATAAATATGTAGCAATTCCGTCATGACTCTGTGTCAATAATGATTTGTTTTTTATCCGTATTTTACATCATCCCATAAAAACTATAAAGCAATTAGTAATACATCCATCATAAAATGCCATTATAAGCAGTGCGGTTTATTTTACTTTGACGATAACCAACATAAATACTTGCAATTGCGGATAAGCTATTTATAAACTAAATTTAAATATTTCATAACACAACTTGTCGTCAGTGATTTTCGACAGATTCAGAGGCAGAGCACGTTTTGGGGCAAAGTGAGAACGAAATGACAAAATGCTATCCCTCAAATTTCTACCATCATTCATTTCGCCCCAAATTATACTGTTGGACTATGTTAAGACTAACAAAAGCTGTTGTGCTCTTTGACGTGTCCCTTTGTCTAAAATCACAAAGGATATTTGGAAATGCATTGTATTCAGTGTAATCGGAAACCCTTAACAAGTAAAAGTTGTACGGTGCAGCTATTTGCGAAATCAATACATTTTACTGGTGTTAATTCATCTACAAAATTTAAAGTCCCAAATTGTACTTTCACCGTGTTACAGCTTTTGACGCATTTTAATTTAAGGCGCATATCGCATCTACTTGCACAGCTTTCCATTAACACTGACCTTTCCACTACCTTTAATGTTTTGACAGATGTAGAGTACAGTTGAGCCATCAGTCCCACAATGACCAAGAGGGCCATTGTACAATCCGTGAACAAAATACCAGACATGCAGAAAGATATTATATGTTCCCTCATCGTTGACGTCAGAGTAATGAGTGTTGTTAGACAGATGGATTGAAAGAGAATACCACCGACAACTAAAATTGTCATGAATCCTGTCTTCTGAATTTCGTTCATTAGGATATTCAGAATTTGAATGGACCGATATTGAGCTATTAGCTTCCTGACTGATTGTTCCTTGCGTATCCATGACTCTTGGAACCTGATATTAAAATGTCATAAGTCATTACGATTTTCCTGGACAATGTATTTTGTCAATATTTTTCTTACATTTCCAGGTATTCCCTGAGAGAAATTGTGCAGAGGATCAAGATTCCAGCCAAGGACACGGCAGCAGCATGGTATCCAAAGCTGAATATGTAGTGGTTTCCTAAAAGCAAAATTAGTTTGATGAGTGTACAAACTAATCGTTTCGTTATTGAGACGGATTGGTAGTCAAAATTGGGCTGACACTCAGGTAAAATCCAATACCCAACAATGGCAGGGTTGCAAGGATTCTGCCAATACAGCCCATAGAAAATTGCTATTGGTAGGAGCAAAATCGTAGAGACGAATCCATATGCCAGTAATATGTTCAAGGTAGCCAGGAAAGATAATTTGCTGTTGGACGGTTTGAATTGTTCAGCTAATTGCTTTGGAAAATTAAGTATTCCATTGATATACAAGCGGATAGTGGCAGCGTCATTTTTGCAAACCACGAGGAAAACGTGGGAGGAAATTAGGACGTCGAGATGAATGCAAAGAATAAATCTCTGAACGCTTTGAAAATTAGGGTCTTGTTTGCACGTAATTTTCAAATATGTTTGGAATATTACAGAAACTATGACGACTTTGTGTAGCCAAATTGTTCCACACAACTGCCGTTTTCTGCGACTAAAATTCTCTACAAGATTAAGTTGACATGTGTTACTATTCCAATAGAATAGCGTGCTTTTTAAAAGTGCAGATAGCTTGCAAGAACTTGCAAATAATTTTAAGTGTTTATGAAGCATTTTATTAAATGCAAATTTGTGCAAGAGGTGAATTTCTTGTTGTGGCTCAAAACTACCACGAGAAAAACGTGGGAAGAAATTAGAACGTCGAGATGAATGCAAAGAATAAATCTCTGAACGCTTTGAAAATTAGGGTCTTGTTTGCACGTAATTTTCAAATATGTTTGAAATATTACAAAGACTATGACGACTTTGTGTAGCCAGATTTTTCCACACAACCGCCGTTTGCTTCGACTAAAATTCTCTACAAGATTCAATTGATGTGTGTTGCTGTTCCAATAGAATAATGTGCTTTTTAAAAGGGCTGATAGCTTGCACGCATTTGCAAATAATTTTAAGTGTTTATGAAGCATTTTATTAAATGCAAATTTGTGCAAGAGGTGAATTTCTTGTTGTGGCTCAAAACAGCTACTGCGAAAGTAATAAGACAGGAAAGGTGAAAAATCTTAAGGTTCAAAACTAATAAATTTTGTTTGCTAGAATTTAGTATTATCTGTTCTTGCATAATTAAATAGCAATAAACAATTACATTGAGGAGGATTTTCATGTTTTCTTGGAAAAGTAGATTTCTTATCGTTGGCATTACATAAATCATGCTAATATTTAACACACCATTTTCATGTTTTCAGAGGACGCAACAGTACAATATTCAGCAAATATTTTAATAATCAGTCAAATGTCGTATTTCTTGTGTCAAGAGGAAACAAATTTATCTTAAATTATTGGAAATAAATATGCATGCCAGCAAAATAATTATTTTTTGATTTGATAATTTCTGATGGTGATGAATACTTGATAATTTTACTCTTTCGTAACAAAGCCTACACACAAGTCCATATAATGTGTTTTTAGTTTGGCCGTTGCAATTATAGAAAGAAATCCGACATGTTGCATGTATTTAAAATAAGCGTTACTTTGCATTTAATTGAAAATCATTAATATTCGAAAAATATTTTAAAAAGTCAACTAGTTTTCATATCAAGTAATTATTCATGCATCATCCCCTCTCCAGTTGCTTCTTTCTAAATTTGAAATTAAAAAATAAAGAAAAAAGAATTATTTTACAAATAATAATCACGCCACATCAGAGCTCAAAGGTCCAAACTATGTGTTCACGAGACTAAAATCAAAATGATGCAATTACCTACTACGTTCATGTTATTATTTTATCCATCAAAATATAATCTATACTACAGCACGTTGACACATTTTTCTTGGTCTGCTGACCATCCAGAGATAATATTTGCGGCACTTGACTATACGCATGAAAATCAACGTCAACCAGCACTTACGTAACTAGTGATGTCTTTGTACTAACATGTTATTCATCACGTCAATCACCATGTACTTATTTGTTTATGTTCGTATTGATTACCTGTAAAAATTGGCTTTGATCGTGACAACCGATATCAAAGCAGAAGTGACAAGTCCAGTCAAAAGTCCAATTCCCGTCATTTTCAGAAGGCTATATAGCAGCATTGTTCTTGCACACGTGAATATCATGATAATATCTGTATAGTTTAGTTATAATACAGAGCAGAATAATTTTACAAGCACCTTACCATACACGATAAACCTACAAGCTGTAGTTTGCCGAAGTTTCTATATGAATGCAATGATATGGAAGTTAGTCCTCTTCGAATTTTGAGCATATAAAAGGAAAAGCTCTTTTTACAAGCACCTTACCATACACGATAAACCTACAAGCTGTAGTTTGCCGAAGTTTCTATATGAATGCAATGATATGGAAGTTAGTCCTCTTCGAATTTTGAGCATATAAAAGAAAAGCTCAAATCAATTTCAAATCATTCAGTCATCATCACTCAACCTGACCAGAAACAGCCTAAACCAGTGAATCCAATAAATAATTCCACATTGTTCAAAATGAATAAACTATTTTTGAGCGTGATTTTGGTAATTACCGCCTCGCAGAGTAAGAAAATATTTCCGAAAATGTTTCGGCATTTTGGTATTTAAAAAGTATTGCATTGAAAGTAATGAAATCTTATTTTGTTTTTTTGCAGAAATCCAATCCGAGGTGCAATGGAGTGACTTACGATGTGAGTAAAAACGGTGAACACTATTATACTTTTATAATTTTTTGTAGGGAAAAGTGTTTTTAATTTCTTAAAAATATTTACAGTAACTTGGGGACCTACTCCAGACGGTGCTGCATTTAACCAAGTTCCACGCTCCATTCGAGACCCACTTTACAGTCAGCAGAACTGGACTAGGCTGAGTACTGAATGTGAGAATAATGGAACTTTCCACGGATTTCAGACTATTATTTCTGGAGACGTTGGGACTGCCTTGTTATTTGATGTGAATGGAATTATTGCGGGAGTTCAAATTTTGGTAAAGCACCTCAAACTTTCAAGTAAACATGAATTAAATTTAAGAAAGCAATAAATGTAAAAATGAACTTGTCCCCAAAAGCTTAACAAGTCGAGCATTCTAGGCCCAGGAAACAATGTAAACTATCCATCATTGCCTGTATTCCAATCTCAAACGATTGAGGGAGAAGATTATTTCCTTCTCACAACATATTTCGTAGATCCAGGTAAGTCGATAAAATAACCTGGTTATGTTGTTAAGGTCCTCCAAATGAAATATAATTCAAATATACTTTTGTCATAGCCATCATTTGTACTAGCGGAAGAAATGATAGCGATCTATCCACTGAAGGAACCGGAACTCACGTCATCATTCAAAACGGAACCAACCCAAATGGATCATTAGTCAGAATTCCTTTGAACCGTACTGTTGCCATTGGAGAAGGCTGGAGCAGAAATAACTGCTTTGGTGGAATGGGTCTTCACAACTTTTATAAGGTTGAAGAATATCAGAGCCACAACTGTACTCAGATTTTCCCATTCTTCGGCCTGTACAACGATGACGGCGAGTTGCACGGATTTGGATCAATGAATGCTGGAACGGTTATTCATCGACGATTTGAAAATCCTAGTAGTCAAGCTATCAGCGTAAGAACAATATTTTAAATAATTGCTCATTCTTGGACCGGAGCAAACCCCACAGTGCACTTTGGACACTGAACAAAGCAGTGAGTTAATTAAAATAGCTAATCACTTCAGGTTAAAGGAATTCTATATTTAAAAGCAACCTAGTAACTAATATGTATTAACTTACAGTTGGATTGACCACCATTCACATATATTTTACCGATGCTCCATGGCTAATCAGTTGTTAGAAAAATTACTTCAGTTAAAATAAATTTCCATTGGGATATGGATTGCATTATAACCAAACGTTATTGCTACTTAGTTTATTTTATTTCCACATTTTCTGCTTAACCTTTCCATTTATAGTTCACACGACAAACAAACGTATAGATTTTCAAAGCAATATAATTTGATAATATTAATCTAACATAAAACTATAATGTTGTCATAGACTAATTACCATTCCATAACTTGAAACATGCCAGCACACTCCTCAAACATCAAATAATGATTAAATTTAACATTCATACTAAAATATTTTACCGCTTATTATTTTATTGCCTATAATATACACGTATTTAAATTGCAATATGATCACTCATATTAAGTGTCAATTATTCTTCATAAATACATACGCTATAAATTTGCCTTTTAATATTTTATATTATACATTGCATGGAATATCTTGTATGATGTAGAAAGGGATTAGTTTAGCAACAGCAAATTTATTGTGAGGTCATTAGCAAAATCAATGCAGTTTAATGGAGTAAGTGTGTCAACAAAATTTATTGAACCAACTCCAACCTTGATACATCTACAAGATTTGTAAAATCTTTCTTGCCAGCGTTGTCCAACCTTTCCGCCTTTAATTCCTGTTTTCCCAAGATCCATTAAAAGTTCTGTCGACTCATTAAGCACACTCGCTTGTATCCCAAGGATTCCAATCATGTATGAGACAGTGCAGAAGAAATCCATGACAAAGAAAACAATCGGCAGAAAATTTTCCGCACTCCATTCCAATTTTATTAATCCTGTAATGCTTCCAGATTGAGCAGCAATAGCTAAGCATATCAATCCTGCGCCCAGGCCCCACCGTTGAAATTCATTCATTTGAATGGCCAGAACCTGTATTTGCCTGTATATTATTGCCGTCTTATAGGAATTGTCTCGGGTTGTTTCCGTACATTTAATCCTGTAGCCCAAAACATATTCCCGAAATGCAATTGTGCAAAGGGACAAGAGTCCAGCCAGTGCAAAAATTGCAACGTTTACTATGAAGGTGTAAACACAGACATTGCAAGCAAATATAACTGGCTTCCCAAATTTTTGCCAAAAGTAAGGAACGCCGATGAAGATTGAATCGGATTTATTCTCAAGAGAGCATTCATGTAGCAACCAGTACCCAATTACGGATGGCTTGCATGGATTAGCCCAGTGTAATCCAAACAAAAAGAAGCATCCCATAGAATGACCAATACATTCCATACATTTAATTCTGTAGCCCAAAATATATTCACGAAATGCAATTGTGCAAAGAGACAACAGTCCAGCCAGTGCAAAAATTGCAACGTTTACTATGAAGGTGTAAACACAGACATTGCAAGCGAATATAACTGGCTTCCCGAATTTTTGCCAAACGTAAACAAAGCTGACAAACGAAGCAGATATGTTTTCCAGTGAGCACTCGTGAAGCAACCAGTAACCAATTACGGATGGCTTGCATGGATTAGCCCAGTGTAATCCAAACAAAAAGAAGCATCCCATAGAATGGCCGATGCAGGTCACCCCGTATGCAAAGAGGATATTGAAGTACTCAAGAAGCGTGTATCTCCCCCGTCTACGAAAACAAAGTTGTGAGCTTATTTGAAAATGACCATTTATATAAGTGGTCACAATACCAGGATTCCTTTCTATTGTAAGAGTACAAATCCAGCAAACTGCTATATTCACAAGGACAGCTGGAACGAGCAGTTGGTCGAAAATGGAGTCCGGGTTAATATCCGTTCTAAAGTATCCTTTGTTTGCCTGTTGAGCTTGAAGTAGAATGATCAAAATTGCGAGAAAAATAAAATACTGCTTTCGTCGGAAAGCGGTTCCTGCCGCCTTATACTTGCGAGATAGCCTTATTTGTCGGGAACGACTATCCCAAATAATTAAAGATCCCCATGATTGTCTGGCAATAAGGCAGATAAGTGTAAAAAGTTTGGTATTAACTAATAATATCATCGTCGAAAATCACAAAAAATCAAGCAAAGTGAAATGTGAAATACTTCCTCAATGTGATGAAATACGAAGAGCTAGGTGGTATGCAGGTGTAGAGATAAATATAAGAAAATTTTTTCAGGATCACACCTCGCTTCAATTTAATACAAGACTATACGGCTGACACTAGTTTTTTTAGAATAGCTGAACTATAAGTTCTTTGCAATAAATCTGAAGGTGAGAGAATGTCATGCACGTGATTGCTGATAGCTGTGCTTAGATAAAATATTTTTTCATATAAACAAATAAATATTTAACAATCTCCAAGCACGACACGGTATATGCTCAATATAATAAAAGGCGCTGATAAATACAAGATATCGTGGTGTGGGTTGAGATTATGTATGGTATAACTGATTAGCAAAGGCTATTATTCTGATATATATTAAATATTAAAACGTCATATTTTTCCATCCAAATGCTATAACGTAATGCATGTCGCTTTGGCTTTCACTCATATTTTTTGAAAAATAAACCAAGACTAAACGTTTTTTTAAACCGGAGAAAATAATTGCTGAATTTTAAGCTGCATTGAAAACAATTTTCAGACAAAAGATTTTGGATAATCAACTTGGTTTTCTAGTTTTCTTATAAATTAACGGCACTGCAAATAAAACAGCACAAACCCCTAATGAGTAATGACATCGATGAATTCCGATATAAAGGCATAAGTTATCGTTTATGATATCACTAACTTAGATTCTTCACAAGTTGGATTGAACATAATAATAATAAATATTAGTAATGAATATGCTATATAATTTATTTCAAAATGGTATCGAATTACAAAGCAGCTTCGGTCATATATCTGGGATCTTTTATAAATTGTAAATTATATTGCTGCCAGCTTTGTATTTGTATTGACTATTTAGCATTTAGCATGTTAACCAAAATAACATTGCACAATCCTTCCAAAACAAACCTTAAATATATGTAAAACTACAAAATAAAATTTATTTTCTTGATCTCATGACAGGTGAAAGGAAAACTGTAGAGAAAGAAATGCTTGAGAAATAGATAAATTATTAGAAGAACCGGGTTGGCTTAAATTGTGAACATGATTTAAATTACTTCTATTTTTATGCTTTATTTACTTAATAGCCACGATAATGTCGCCTGACAGTCTATACTAAAGTCTATAATGGCATGACAGTTCAGCTTTACTCAAACATGGAAAAATTTAAAAAAAGATCTTTTGACATTTCAATACAGATTCGTTGCAAGGTGGTTTATTTCACTGTATCAACAAGCTGTCATCCATGTCCAGTTTTGAGCTTTTGTATTCCTCCTAGGGTGGTAAATAGGTGTACTTGAAAACAAATATTTAAATATGTCCAAAATGCTTGCTTTCACTCAATTTATTGGTAGCGTTATATATGTTGGCATACCAGTATACAAGCCTATAAATATACAATTTTAGCTAATTTTAACATTTTTAACACATATTATTCCTAGCTACCTATTGTCAATTTCTTCAAAAGATTATATTATGTCGTTTCCTAATCCCAATACTGTAGCTAGATTTTTGTCATGTTGACATTCTTCCGAGTTCAACAATAAACATTTATTCTTTAAAAGGAAAATCTTTAAATTTAATTTTTTAGTTAAAACCCGACATATTCTCCCAAACAAATCAAATATACAGATTTTCAGATGTAATTAGGTAGCTAATTATCTCGACAAAAATAAAACACAACAATACCAGTGGATAATATACTATTTTTGCCGAGAAACATTTCATAATTTGTTGGCCCATTTATAACATGCAACATGTATTTAAAAATAATTAGACCATTTTTATTAAAAATGAATAGATTTGGAACAAAATTATTTAGTTTATATCTTTTAAATGTTTCGTAACTTCTTAGTAACAATTGAGCAAATTAATAACCCAAAAGCATTTGCTATGCCAAACATATCATGAAACATTTTAAAATACAAAACGATCGTTTTCAGAAGTAACAAACAATTTTTTCAGTATACAATTTTATAGGTTAGGCGTAAACATTTTGTAAATTCAAAGCATTAATAATTTGATATCGTGAGCAATACGAGCTTAAGCTAAATATGGGATGAAATTATTTAAATACTTTTGATGTTATTTATAAGACATTTCAAAGCATCAAAAGGAGAGCACATTTTCAAATTTTCAAATAGATAATCAATCCGTCCGGCCTTTACCAAATCAATCGATCGATTTCCAACACAATTTAAATATAAACCAGAAGTAGGTTTACAAATTGTAAATTACAATTCAAAATGAGAAAAACACGTCGATGCTTTTATGACATATTTCTTGTTACGGAAGCAAAACCGGGAGGAACTTTCCACGTAACAACACAAAAGCGTATTCAGAATTGAAACTCAAAATAATTCGAGATAAACTGGTAATTATATTTTCAACCCAAAGCGATAGCATTTTATGACTCCCTTTTAGTCTTTCAGTCGCGACACTGCATATCGATGCAGAAAATCTACCATCGACTATATTAGCCGCATTATAACCTGCTAAAATCTCTGAAGCTTCGCTCGAAATTCTTCCATCTCGTAACTTATTAATCTGTATATTTGAACAATTAAACCAAATTACTTGCATAACAATGGAAACTAAATCGAAACCAGTTTGGCGAAAAATAACTACAAACTCTCTTCTTCAATTTCAGTTACTTTTAATTGAAACCCTTCACTCTAATTTTGTTCCATTTAAACGAAGTTCACTACAAAATCAAATTGTTGCCATCTCTACAAATTCTCACGTGTTAAAATATTTACATCTAGCTAAGATATTAAATCTTACGGTAAGATCGTTGCAGGTTGCCATGCATTTGATAAATATGTTTCTTGGAAACGAGTCGATCACTGGGGAAAGCCTTGTAAAAGTTGGGTCACAAGCAGCTATGTTAAGTTTTGGTCATATATCGCTGTCCTTCACCCGACATCAATATAAATCATTTACCACACTTTTAAATACGTTGTTTGAAATAAAGTTGGTAAAATCATCTATATCCTTAAAGGTTTTATTGCTGAATGTGCCAATTATAACAATTTGTGTGCCACTAGGCTATATGTTGTTAGCTGTAACTAGAAACGTAGATCCAATTTCAACCAAAGTTTGTTCTCTTTTTGGGCAACAGTTTCCGGTAATGTCAACTTGTTTCAGGGTTACAATGCTTCTATTTGAACTTTGGAACTTTTCGCTGCTTTGCGCAGTCGGCTCGTGGGTTGTTTATGATGGCATGTTTTCATGCTATGTCATTTTGTTCCTGGTTTGCAGGAAACTATACGAAAAAGACAAAACTAATCCACCATTTTCTGGAAATGTCAAAGGTTCTCTCATTGATATCAAAGCTTACCAGATACTGAGGCTGTACACTGCTTTCATAAACGACTGTTTTCAAGAATATCTTTCCTTTCCGGTTAATATTATTTTGCTGTGGTTTAACATTATATTAGGTCCGATTGTCCTCAGTAGTCGTTTGAGGGCAACAACTTCAATACTTGGAATTTTACTTTGTGTCTACTTGCTTTTAATTTTATACATGCTTATGGCCTTTGAATATTATTTTCCGGGAAACGTTAACGCCATTAGCCGGAATATTGTGCGTCAATGGAAGCAAACTTTAATATCTAAAAGATACCTATCATGTAGCAACTCTATGGAGCGTATGCAGTTTAAACGAATGATTCAAACTTGTAGGGAACTTAAAATTTTAATCGGTGCAGTGAACTATTTTGAACGAAATACAGGTCTAAATATATTAGCATTTTTAACAAATCAAACAATTACAATAGTTCTTCTTTTGTGAATACATTAATTCATTATATTTAATTAAGATTGATTGTTAAAAATGAAGCGTTTTATTACGCGATTCAGGAACTTTAATTGTAATTAATTTATACATTTTATTCACATGTTGAACAAAATGAGAAAGTTGGATGCTTTGGCAAACCGGTAACATATAATTTGGAAATAAAGTGCAATAAGTACGTTTATATATAATATTGATATAAATCTCCTATCGTATTTTAAGTTTCAAATAAACTCACCTA
>JAHZMV010004677.1:0-10046 GCA_027743765.1 Coecobrya sp. COE2 | reverse complement strand
GGAGCTGATTTTGAAAGTTTTAAATTTTTACATGAAAATAGGCACTCTGTTGTAGAAACTTACGTAGAATCATAACCTGAAGTCAGAATATTGAAATATGTCAGAATATGCTCACAATCAGGGAAAAGAGCTACCTTTGAAATTTGAACGGTTCACAACTTCACACGAAAATTGGTAGACTTGTTTTTAAAAACATGTAGAATCATAATCTGAAGGCGGCATTTTGAAATAAACCGGCATGTGTTCAAAATCTGGAAAAGACAGCTGATTTTGAAAGTGTTAAAATTTGACATAAAATGACATTTAAATGTCGACTTGGCTTCGGCGTTAGGGATTACAAATATGGCAACATTGGATTTGTTAATTAATCATGTGACCCAGAACATGGGCGTTAATAAGAAATTCTCCATTTTAACGGTCAGCAGATTCTTTCAAAAATCCAATATTGCCAAATTCCTAATCAGCAACTTTAAAGTATGCAAATGGACATTTAAATGTCATTTTATGTTAAATTTTAAAACTTTCAACATCAGCTGTTTTTTAGATTGTGAGCAATTGCAAGCTTATTTCATAATTCTGACTTCAGAATCTACGTGTGTTTCTACACCATACTAACAATTTCCGTATAAAAATTTAAACCTTTCATGATCAACTGCTTTACCCAGATATGGGCAAGGAGGACCAAAACGAATTTCTAAGTTCTGGATCGTATTGTTGCCTATGAATGCAAATATGTGCCAATTTTCAGCAGAATTGGCGGCCTAAAGCTAATTGAGGGATCACGGGCCGACCTGTTAAAGTCGACACTGAATTATGTTTTGTTTAATGTCCAAATTTTATCTTTGAAAGCGATATGGAATGCAGATCCTTCATAGGCGGGTGTTCCCTGTATTTAGTACTATTAACCAAAAATTTCCCAGGGGTGTACTGTGTCATTTCACAGTTCCGGAACGGAGAATTCAATTGCTGATTTTGCTGGACCGACACATTTCCATGAAACCAATATATGAAAAGAACTTGAAAATGATCCTGAAAGAAATCGTAGACTATACGCGGGAGAAATCCCAAAAATACGAGTTTGGCTTAGCCTACTTTTCCAGGTGGGAGTACGACATGAGTGCCGGCGAGGAGTACACGTAAGTGGTTTATTTGACACATGGTATCTATGTACACATATTTTAATATTAATTACTTTTGTACATTATCATTGCAGAGAAAAATGCTACATGTCGGCAGTCGAATTCAGAAATGACACTGACAAAATTTTGCGCCAATTAAAAAACATCACATACACAAATCAGACATCATATTATAATACTATCACTAGTGCTGCAGCACTAGCTTTTACGGATAAGAGCTTAGGATGGACCCATGCTGACTTTGACGATGAAGGCAGACATATTTTTAGGAAGATATTTGTTTTCACGGGAAATGGTTCAGACGTTCCAAAATCATATAAGGATCAAATGGAAAACAATATAGGAAACCGTTCCGGATTTGTTGGAGACGGCAGCGATTCATGTGGGAAAAATCGCATAATCAACAGGACTGAAATCAATAATATAATTCGTAATAAATACCGCTGTCTATTTGTATACCACCCTCACTATTCAAATTTGCTTCGAAATCTTAATGATCAGAACAAAATTTTGGTTCGCTTTCGGAAATATACGGCAAATAAAAACGGGATTGCACCAATGATGGGGCTGTCATTTACCAACGAATTTTTCCACACCTGCCTTGAATGTTTGTATAGGTATCCTGTTGGTTATAATACTCTTGGATTATAGTTTAACCTTGTTCTTGATTATACAATACTAAAATAAACGAATAGAGATGTGCGTAAAAATTAATAAAAATACTTCTTCCAAATATTTTATTTAAGGGCTAAATATTAATCTAGTGATATTACTTTAGGAAAAGCGTGCTTTTATTGGTTAAACATAATTCACAATTGTAATGCTTTTCTAGTAATGGAAATATAGTATTTATTAAACTTTTTGTATTTACGCTATTGAATTGTTACTTCTATAGATAGACAAAAAGCACTATTAAATTATCGGCCAAACGCTCACGTCGGTAGAATTATGGAAAGTCGGAAAATATATACACTATTTTTTAATTGCAGATACCTAACAAAGTAAAAATTCTGACATTCTGTGGCAAATACTCTAGTGCATGGTTGCTTAAAGTCCTCTGAAATTAGTTATAGCATCTAGGAGATTATAATGTGACAATGTTGAGTTTGCCTGTCTGCCAATTTTGGTAAGGATAGAATTCTATCTGGTCTGTTATTACATTTCACAACAACCAATTACTACTTACTATTATTGCAATTCATGAAAATAGGGAAAGCATATCTTGAATAAAATTATTCGAACATTATGCAATCAGAATACAAATCAAAATGTTTCCATATATGTATTGCCATTCCAAACAGATTGTGTAAAGAGGACATAAAGTGGATATTCACGATTCCGTGTGTGTCTATCTGCACGCGGCAACCTGGTAAAATGATTATGCGTAGAATAAAAGGAAGAAAGGTTGATGTGAGATCGAATTACATGGGTTGAGATAATAAGCGCGTGGCGGCCGTGACGTCATAAAAATTATCCATACGCAGGCACATTAATACCGAACAAAGAAGCATTCGTCTTGTGTTCATTCTTGTACACAGGAGTGTCTATGAAACGGAATCTTTCGGAAGCTGTAAACTATGTTGTAATTACATAGGAGTCAGTAGGACCTATGCCTTTCAGCAGATAATAGCTAAATGTTTGCCCGTCACCATCACTTGATACAACGTAGTAGATAGATACAATATTAATTCAATGGTAAATTATGTGATTAGCAGAATTAATAATTGAAGAATTACAGCACAATTGATTGTCGTTATTAGTGTACGAAGGCATTTTTATATAAAGCTTAGTCTTTTTTTGTTCTAATTACGCAACGGTTGATATATTCAATTGGTATTGATTCATAATATCCATTTAATTTTACCCATGACGCTTTGCATCTTTCGACATATTTATTCCGATACTTATTTGTAAATAGGACGATGCTGCGCCTTGATGTCCTAACCATGAAATCGAAATTTTTCACTTGCACATCTGAATTACTTCATCCTATTCATGCAATTTTCGTTGGGGGAACAAAAGGTAGTCTGATATGCGGGCAGAGCTATAAAATGGGTGGAACAGTTTCGAAGACTATACTTCCCATGCGCCCATATTCTCTATGGTAGTGTTTTGTTGATTTCTCAGTTGGGAAAAACCGTCCTTCAACTTCCTTTGCGTTTGATTAGAAATATATGCGTTAAACTATTCAATGCTATGGCACAATAATCCAACGATTTTATAATCCTTGGAAAGTTATCAGGGCAACACTCAAGTTCCACCAAAACTGGGCGCGGTTATCCTTACAGAATCGTAATATTTTATTGCTAATACCCAGCTTGGTTTTCCTAAATTATACCATTTTTAACTAATCCGTTACCGTACTAGTAATTTGCACACCAGCATATTATTTAATGAGAGGTAAGGATTTATTTTCCAACAACCTTTTAGAATTCGTAAAGCTTGGATTTGACTACCTGAGGTAACATCCCCAAGTGAATCCATTGTCTCATACAGTTACATATATCCACTCGTTGAAAATTTCCTTCGACTGGTATCCCGTGCTCTAATTCTGTACGGCAAGGTACCCAAAAGAGTGTTTTTATACCAAATCGACCATTCTGATTCCGAATTCGAAGTTAGTCTTTTATAAAAATGAAATTTTATTTTCCCCCATTAAACACATGCATTTTTCAGATGATAAATTACTTGTTGGAGTTGATAATGGATCGCATTGAATGTAGTCAATTATAATACATAGATTTCTAATATGAAACCGAAATTTAAGTAACTTCAAAATCTAGCATAAAATCGAAACATTCTAGACGATGGAAACGTCATAGGTAAAAACTAACGTCGGAATCGAAATCGACGCCATCAAATTACTTATTTTTGACATTTTATTTAATAGTTGTAATAAACGAAAAATTCAGATTGCCATCCTAGAACGTTCCCTTGTAAGTTTTAGAAAAATTGAACTTCATATTCGTGATCTACGTAGTCGATCTGATATAAAAACAGTATTTTGACACGAGACTCGCTCTACACCTGAAAACCTTCCATTTTAAGTATTACTTTGCGTTAGGCAAAACGTACCGATGTTATTAGCTTATCATCCAATATGCGTATCAAGTTATTTTAGGAAGTGCTCTTCAAGATACACCTTGTCACAATATACGCATTATATAATAAAATCCCTTCGTACTCATTTTTTGTTATCATCATCACCGGATGCAATGTTATTAATTGATTGCTTGTGAGCCAGTATGCCAATTGTGATATAAGTGGGATACCTGTTTGTTCATTTCACACAATACAGATTTGTTCACCAGTGAATCCATTCCTCGTCACTTTAAACTTACCTCAACTTCGCATCTTATTTTTCACAGTTGGAGCAAATTTGCGACATTTTCGTCATATAAATTTGTGCCTTTGCAGAAAATACAGCCATATCTGCTTCACTCAATCTTTTACTAATCCTTCTCATTTTGACTTTTCAGGAAGCGCAAAGATGAGCTGTTTTGTGGTAATTCTGATGTGTATTTTCGTACTCGGAGTCAAGGAAGCACACTCCAGTAAGCAAACCTTTTAATAAATCGAGTTTTCTTCTTGTTACTATAACTTGCATTTTGATTACTAATAGAAATGTGCTACAAATGTGACATGGATGAATGTAAGACTGGACTGGGGTTAGAAGTGGACTGTGGCGATGGCCACTGCGGAATGTACATTACAACAGTCCGTGACAAGGAAACGGAAAAGTTAAGTTTCGTCTTTGAGTATCGGTTTTGCACTAAACAGTTCGAGGGTGGACTCGAAGACACCGTGTGCCTTGGTGGAAGCGGAGGCGAATCAGATCCCAATGGAGAGTCCGAGATTTGTTATTGTGATTCAGACTTTTGCAACGCAAAAGCACCAGAATGCTCGAAGCGTGAATTGGACATGCCAATGATAAGAGAGGCATTGGCTGAAGAATGCAAGGAGGAAATCAAAAAAATCAATTGAATCATATAAAGGTCTCAAAGGAAGAATAAAAGTGGCTATAATATATAAAATAACCAATTATAATTCGAATAATTATTACGTAAGGAGAATTATGGCTGAACCAGCTGGTTGACGTCAACTTGTGCATCATATGTAATATACAAGATAAACATTAAAGCCCAGTAGCTAACTCACAAATAGTCAGTAAAAAATAAAATAGCATTAAATTTAAATAACATAATTGAAATAATATACTATTGTAGCGCTGATCCGTGCACAAACTCTTTAACTATTGAAATACGTAGGTATTATCAGAAGTAATGCATCAATTTCGATTCGATTTGTCTCAGAGAGGACTGCGTACATGATTATGGTCAGCACACCCTCTGATAGACAAAGGTTAGGGGAATCGAATGGCCCATCAACAACGGCAACGGTCCTTTCGTATCCAAAGTTATAGCTTATAATACCAACGATCAAGTTTTTCACAACTGAAGATTTTTCTATTTTTTCTATTGAGCTATATTTCTCTAAATGTGTTTCTTCCATTATAATTTGAAATGAGCGTCAAATATATAGTGTGGATCTAGCGCACGGTCCATCTGCTATTATCTGATGGTTTCAGCTTTTCAGCATTTGTAGCACATCAATGGAAAATCGACGGCAACCTGGATAAACTCTAAGTGTGACTGCTCTTAAATTAGCAACCAACAGTATGATGCTTGTTTTCAAAGATCGGATTTAATTGCCACCGACGAATGTGTTCTACAAGGGTTCCGTATTTTCCCGACTTACTTTTGGTAGTGTGTACAAGAAGCAGAAAACAGCCTTTATCAAGGAACACGGTCAATTTTAATGACATCACCGGTTTTGCGAATTGCATGATAATGTGACTATTCATATTTCGAAGTTCGTCAGTGAAATTATAATGGACATCGGTTTTGTTGAGCCACGCCATATTCCTTGAAGGCCCGACCTCAGCCCAAATAACTACTCCCTTTTTTCAAAACTGATAAATGGCATGCATGCGAGAAAGCGAAACTCGGATTAACAAGTGAAAAAATAACATTTCATGATTTTTACGTCGCGTCACGGCATTCATCTTCAAAGGAATTTTTGTTCTTTGGAAAGCTTGGGAAAAGTGTAGAAGAGTTAGGAGAAACGTTTGGCGAAAACACCAATTAAATACGTCAAGTCGCTTTATAATGGGGGCATTATAAAGTTGATGCATTACTTCTGATAATACCTTCGTAGTAGCAAACATGGTAGAGAAACGAGTGTAATGAAAGACCATAGGATATTTCAAATGAGGCACTTGAATTAAATATTCTGGCAAGAAAAGTGAAACTTGCAGTTGGCAATTCCACGGTTTCGTGTTTAGTGTGTAGGAGTGGAAATCCAACTCGGCCAAGCATGCTGCAAAAAACCGATGAGACATTTTACAAGTGCGCATGTTGATTATAGTTTGGTTTTTATCTAATATCCCATGAGCTATCCAGAACAAATCCCAATAGCCAGCTGACCCATCGCTATCAACTGTGATTGCCAAAGAAATTCGTCGCATTACTATTGGGACTTTCACTGTTTCGGGAATGTCAATTCTCTGGTAGTTGTCGATGACAGTTATGCAACCTGACTCATCCAATTGATTGAAGAATCTTGTTGTAATTTTTCTTTGCAAGCTTTTGGATTCAAATGTATTCTGGTTTTTGAGAGTAGAGCTTATTTCTGTCAAATCTGGGGCTAGAAATGGGCTGTTAAGGACAAATTTTGAAAAATATATCGAATGGTATTTTTCCAATGCTAGATCAGCAATAGTGGAAATGGCTGATAGACAAATTATTAAGTAAATTGTCTTTTGTACTGACAACATTTTTATAAAAAAAATTAATAAGTGGCTCAATCAACATGAAAACAAAAATTAAGTGCAAATTTTACTCTTGGTTTACAATAGAGTTAAAGTTAAATATGTTGTGTTTTATGCTTCCAATATTCTTTCCAATAATACAAAAGCTGTTTGCAAATTGTAGAAATAATGCCAGTAATAATTCAATACAGACCCTTTGAACATTATATTGATTTTTACTGAAACCAGTCTATTCTTGTTGCCACGAGCTAGTACAATTTTCTTTCTGTTCCTGTTATGAGATTCTATTTAAATCTAAAACTATTAATACCTTCCATACAAAAAACAAATAGGTTTTAAGAAACTCATTAATTTACCTGTTGGATAACATATTGTTATGTTCACAGCAGAAATCCAATGAAAACATACAGGTAATTTCTGAGGACAAATAATGTATGTCTATGTCTTATCTCACTGGGGAAGCTGAACATTGGCCAGAAGTTAAAAAAGATGATTCATTATAACCATAACACATATAAAGCGTAAAGTTGACGCTACCGTGAAAAGCCACTATATGGCACTTCATTATATCCCATTAACGAAATGCCCTCATTTATACTACATTTTTTCAATCTAGTGTCAAAGCAATTATTTTTAACAATAGGCTGATTTTCTTGCGATTGCAAATTTTTGTTATCCAGGGCCTTATCTTCGATACAAATAGAGTAAATTGATAATTATTACAGCATATGTGACCACGAGTTGTAAATCTACAACAATAATCAGATAGTCGTGAAGTGGGTCAAGGTTTCAGTAACTGTAGGCAGTCACATAAAATACCTATATTTTCTAACATTTGATATATTCTGAATTTACATACCAAAATGCATATGGATAAACAAGAAATTCTGACTGTGCTTAGCAACAAATTTTGCGTAGGTGATGTTATAGATCTTCCACCAACCAGTGAAAATTTATTAATTTTCAGCATTTGGAAATTTCAGTTAGATTTGCTTTACTATTCTGGAATATCTCCTTACAAACTTATATTTAATAGAGGATGGATTATGAAGAAAAATTCAGGATTTTATCAGGTAGGAAGAACTTTTCTGCTAAAATAGATGGAGTATGGACTACATCACTGTAGAGTTGTTTTGTGTTCCTCAGGTCTTATCCATATTGCTTATCTGGATACCAATGGGAATTCACGTCGCCACGAAAATAATTGAAAGTCTTAACGCCCTCAGCACAGGAGACCATCGGCACGCAGGAACATATTTTATTATTTTCAGAAGCCTTCTGTTCATTCCGCTCTTTACTGGATTTCTATCGTATGACAAACCGGCGACCATTTCAATGGGAATGCTTATTGTCAAAAATCTATTTTGGAAGAATTTTTACAAACGACGCAAGTGGATCTCAAAATTGGAAAACAGGCGCATTTGCCTACTTGGGATATTACTATTTGACTTCATTTGTCTCTACCTTTATTAGAATTTCGTCATTATATAATCGTGGTTGTAATTCTCTTGTTATGAGTTTTTCCGAACATTTTCGGAAAATGGTAAAGGACACTAAGACAAAATTCTTTTTGGGCAAAGTCGAGTATTCCAATCAAATAAATTTCTTGCTTTGGATCTCTGAAGTTTGGCACCGCTACACATATTATATGGGCTTCCTTGGAATTGAAACAATTCTTCTTGCTTGTGGTCCTATAACTATATGGTTAGCAGTGAAGCATTTTGATGAACAAGTGCAAATAATCTCAAATGAACAAACCGGTACCGCAAATGCAATTGAAAATGTTTTTGGAAGATTCGAGGAACTAAAGAATTTTTCAAAGTCATTAAATTCGGTTTGGTCCAGCGTTTATCTCTGGTGGCTTATGCAAGCATCTTTGAGAATGGCATTCATTTTGGATGAGCACTTTGGTTCCAGGAATGGCTTGAATATTTTGAACATTTTGCTTGCCGTTATATCTCTCGTGGTGGCATTTTGCCTTTCCGGTGATGTATACAAGATGGTTAGTTCCACACAAACCATTCAGGTTTTGAAACTAATTAGCAATAACAAAAATCTCTTTATTTTTATATAACATTCCAACAGATGAATCGATTTCAAAAGCGGCTTCTGCAGCGACACAACTGGCACAGATTTAGTAAACGAGACGAAAGAAGGAGTGAGTTGAGAAGAATCGTATTAGAAATTGATTCGGGTCCTGTAGGAATCGGAATTGCTGGAATATTTAAGCTGACATTTGCATTTAATGCGCAGGTTAGATCAAACATTTCATTTAAGAAATTTCATTAAAATGTCATTTGGTTTTATACTGAAATTATTAACAATTTTATCTTTTTAGCTGATCGTTGTTCTCATCACAATATTTCTTGTGAGTTTTGACAAATGAGAGCTTAGGATATACATACGGTTTGGTTTACTATAATTTTTATTTCTACTTGCATTCTCATAAATTATAATACAAAAAAAACAGAGTTAACTAATTTTAATATTAATAGAAGCTAGAATATCAAAATTGCATCCACAATAAGCCCCAACAAATTTTTATTAAAATCTACATATAAATCCTTGTTAATTTCCACAAACGTGCGGTAACTGAGTTTAATATATTGAAGAGAATTTGCAATCTTAACTGTCACCAAATTGGATTTTGTTTTTGAGTCGTAGTATAGGGCCTTTGTCACCTTCCGCATTTTTGTGGACCATGTAACACACTCTTCAGTAAACTGGGAGATAATTACCACCAAAAATGTTACACCAGGCTGAGCAGCCAAAATTAATCACGCTATCATTGAATAAAGTGTTATATCCAAAATACTGTATGCTCTAATATTATCCATCAAAAAAGTACAAGCATCCTAAAGAAGCCCGTGGTACAAACAGCTAATATTTGTTCCACTACACAGCTAATGCAAGTGTACAATACGTATATATGCTTGTAATGTTTTATCAGCAGCTCTATACCAAACCGGAAGCTATTCTCAAAAATTTCTGGAAGTTTTAAGCTCTCATCATAGCTTAGTAGCATAGGGTAGAAGGAACTCACAGGTAGAATATTTTGACCCCAGGTCATCATACAC
>JAHZMV010004676.1:0-52723 GCA_027743765.1 Coecobrya sp. COE2 | reverse complement strand
CCACCACCTCCTGTTTTTATAATGTGCCTATGGCACATAATAAATTGTTAGTAGAATGGAAAATTATATGTACGTGACAATGAATAAAAAATGAAATAAAACTGTGTATACGAATTGATCTTATTTTAAGTATCTGCATCGCCACTAGCCATGATAAGAGATGCATTTAAAATTAAATATTGCTTTTGTGATAAATAATGTGCACTGGAATAATTATTATGGTTAGAACGTCGAGGCTATATTTCTTCATTAAGGCAAATAAATATTCATCCGAATTGCTGATTTATAAGGAAAATACAATTCATCAACCAGATAAAATGAAATATTGGTGTGCGAAAATCGAAAATTCCCCCGTGGCAGCTTGCTACGTTAAGTTTTATTTCGTTAGTCATAATGAATGTTTTAACAAAATGATTTCATTAATTACCCAAAACCATTTACGTGTATTTCACTATAAAATTTGTCTTATTATTTCCCAATGGTCATGAAATCCAATTAAATATTATTAAATCTACGCCCTAATCACCATCTTTGGCATCTCCAATTTCTCCAGAACAATGAATTGGATCCAGAGAGTTTTGAGCTTTAGAAAGAAATTAAGTAAACAATTCTGGAATATAGGGATAAGGACATGAAACCGGAAATTGCTATTAACATTTTTATAACATATTTGAATTAATATTTTTGATGCTTTGAAGTCTGAACAATTGCAATCTAATTTCAGATAGAATTCCTGGATTTTTTTATATTTTAAAAAAGATTTATTGGCTAATAATTATATAACTACAAGAATACTGGGACGCCCATTAACGATTTATGCCTAGGGTTGGTCGGCGAAAAACAATGAGAGACAAGTCCTGCGGAGAAGGTAATTTCTTCATTTTTATTACGTGTGGGACTGGTGCTTATCATGGCGGAGTCTATTCGCTTCGTATGTTCATTGTTCACCCGTCTGTTTTTGAACAGATCTTGACAAAAAAATCAATCATTTTGAACATAAAAGCAAATATGATTTAGTTTGATGCAGAGGCCGGTTAAATGAAGTAAAAAACACAATATATAAAAATGACACGTTACTAACCGAAAATGAAATACTTTTATTGAAACGAATCATTAATCTTTCAACTCATTCAAAAATTATCGTCAAATGCTACTTAAATTTCAATTCATTCAAAATTTTAAATGTACTTCTAAACTACCTCCTCAAAGTCTTAATTCATTCCTCTTGATAATAATAATTAATACCAATAGAAAGTCGGTTATAAAAAAGAATTTAAGGTGAAGAGAAACTCAAATATGCAGCAAGGTCGGGACGCTGCTCTATAACATTCCAGTACGCGGCTGATCGCTTGACTTGGGTCGGTCGTTCTTTAATTAATCTTTCAACTCAATCAAAATTTAACGTCAAATGCTACTCAAAATTTCAATTCATTCAAAATTTTAAAAAGTACTACTAAACTACCTCCTCCTCAGTCTTAAATTCATTCTTATTGATAATAATAATTAATACCAATAGAAAGTCGGTTATGAAAAGAAAAGAATTTAAGCCGAAGAGAAACTCAAATATGCAGCAAGGTCGGGACGCTGCTCCATAACATTCCAGTACGCCGCTGATCGTTTGACTTGGGTCGGTAGTCCATCAAAAAATCCAAGGCACTTCTTCTTCAACCATTGCGACTGGTGCAAATCGGCCAGGGCCAAAATGATCATGCAGTTATCCATGCTCAGGTTTTCGGCAATGACCTCTTGGGAAATGTCCATTAGTTCTTCCAGTCCATACTTGTCCGCAATCCGGAAAATGTCCACACAATTCGTCTTCAGAAATTCCGGATCCAGCTTACTGCTGTACATGCACTCCAACATGGCTGCAACCACCGGCGGCTCAAAATCCGGAATTTTGACGTGATTCTCCTGACGCTCTAGACTTGGATGACTAAACATGGCTGCAAATACCGGACTGGCAGCTGCGAGAACCAGTTTGTTAGCTGAGAATTGCTTCTTCGTGGCTCCAACTTGAATGATGATTTCGGTCAAAGTCCCTTGTTGGATCGGTCGTCCCAAGTCGCTCGCCAACTTGTCCTTATTGGCCAACTGTTTCTCCGCAGAAATTTCCTTACACTGACTTCCGCGTGGATCCCTACGGTTAATGGAGCCGGATGGTCCTTTGTCTCGTACCCAGATTTCGCATTTGATGATTAAGTCCCCGTTTGTTAGCAAATTCTCTTCCCTGAAGCTGTCAATAGCGAACAGGTAGTGGCAACTCCAGCCGGACAGTTTATTGAACATACAGATTGGTGTGTTTGGACCTCCAGCTTCCTTCAGGGCCTTCCCCTCGCTGTCCACAATGCTGAATCGACAATTAGCTAGTACTATCGCTTCCTTTTCTCTTCGGTCTTGTCCAAGCATATTGAATACCGGTGAAAACTGCATGTCCCGTAAATACAGGCGAGCGGACATGTACACTCGTCTTGTTGAATCATGAACGTGTGGAACAAGCCCAAGTTGCCATGTGCGTCCTCCGGAAACGATGCCTTTGTGCATTGTGTCTTTAATGAATGGCGAGTACACGGAAGAGCTTCCTTCACGGGTTACTGCAGCAAAGTTTTCGATTCTCCAGTGAAAGGTAGCATAAGCTGGATGTCTTGCTCCCCTCTGGTCAACCGAGTGAAAGTCCCCCACTGGAGCCGCCTGTCCATTGGCTTCAACGGCCCCTCTGGCTTCAGCCATCTTCAGTTTCTTTTCTGGAAAATATAATCAAGAAAAATACAAAATCATTTTATTATGTAAATTATTTAAGTGTATACCTATATTAAATGTTAATTTTGAATATAACTAATTTACCTGAGATGATGACCTTGACAAAAAATCCCTTGATACTTGTTCTTAGAGGCTTGTGAACTGGCAGATTTGTATGAGAATTTCAACAGACAGTTATCACTTTCCAAAAGTTTAAGTAATCAGGCAGTGACGGAATCGCTTGATAATTGGCGATAGTCTCAAGTCGTGATCTCTCACAGATACAAAGTAGGCACTTTTCAAGAGCGATTAATAAAAGGAATCAGAAACAAACTGAAGCTGTATCCGTTGTTCTGGACTTTGGTGGTGACTGATGGCTTTTCACCAGAGATAATGATGCCCATTCCATTTTCCGAATCTCTATTTATGCCCCTTTGGATGACCTACTTTCGATGACCTTTGGACTACTATTTGCATATCCAAACCAAAAAATGTGAAATTGGAAATTTCAATAACTTTCACCGGAAGTTAATGGTAATTTTGGGTATCTTTATGACTGTGTTAATTTTGCATAATGTATGACTGTACATGGCGAATGACATAAAGTACCTAATTAATTCTCAAAAATGATATTCATTTAATTCTTGGTTTAATATTCACATTACATGTAAATATTAATATGAATTAATATGAAATAACAAAGAAATATTCTAGCATTTTCTACACAACTGGACAAAAGAATGGAGCGAGTGGCAAGGTTTCTGGGACCACTGATAATATCAAGTTAACCAATAATTTTTATGGATGCGCATATAAATAAGTACAGGGAAGATCTCAGAGGTAGGTTAAAGTTTAAAATATGATACTTTCTCTTAATTTATACCGTAATAATAAATAATATTATTTAGGAAATGGTTATTATGCATATAAATGCATCTATAAATGCAAATCGGAAGTATTTGAGATAATCAAAATCACATATAAATTAATCAATCAATCATAATCATAAGTTAGTCAAAAACAAAAAAAGTTGGCATTTTACATAATGCCCTTAAAGGAAAAAGCTTATTCTTTCCGTCTAATAATCACAATCAGCATAAAACCCAATAAAAATATTATTTAAGCCTATACCCTAGTTAACAAATCATCTTCTGAATACCCATCTTCTTCAGAATAGTCGACAATTATTTGGACCCAGAGAGATTTGTGTTTCAAAAATATCTAGCATACCAGGAAAGTAGGAATAAAGATATCAAACCGGAAACTGCATTTATCATTTTTATTTGAATAATGCAATAAATTCATGTTTTTATGTGTTGAATTTTGAGCGGAATTATTTCTGATATATGGAATATCAAAAACATTTAATCAGTCTTATAATTATAATGTAAGGAATCTAATATTGACAATAATTCGCCGATTTTTCTTGTTGATGTGCAATCTAAAGCAATTAAACTACAAAAGTTGTTAAAATCATTTGAAAAATCTCACTTCACCCCACTACTGTCCATTGTGCTTTCACGCGTTTTCGTTAACGGTTTGTTCATTCACGTTACTTGAATGTATTTATATTATAACAATTAAGTATATTCTTTAGAGGATTTTAATAATAAGTCACTCTAATAATCAAGAAGACTACGAAATTCTTGGTAAAAATCATTAACGATATTAAACCCAGCAAGTAATAAAATATGCATACCTAATAATATGCATACCTATTACTTCTCTGGCTTCAATTATTTTATACGCTTAGATATACTGTCATTGTCCCATGTTATGCCAGTTATATGTATAATTCCAGTTTATAGGGTTGCATTTTTTGGTCCGACATGTAAAATTTCTTTCTAAAGACGAGGAATAGTTAGTGGCATGGTGGAAAATGATTAATCTACAATATTTAATATACATGAATGACACATAATTTCTATGAAATGGCATGTGCTTAGCAAGTACAGATATAGCAAATCACTTGTCTCCTCCATTCCTCTTGCATTTTATTTGGCGATCCGACCGGCGATGATAAATTAAGTATAAACATTACAAGATAGAATACCCACCCTCAACTCCACCGCCCCTCTGTCGCTTTCCAAGCCGTCAGTAACAGGAAAACGTATAGCAGCTTTTTGGCAATCGGTTCGTATTATCTAACCATCTGAATAATGCAACTAGAGACACTTTTAATACCGAAACTACTATACAATATTGTTAGCATTGTCTTAATATGCTAGTGTGCAACCGTCCATCTTAAATACTGACGCTAAATGCTGGCTAAATGAGATGACGTGGCGCAAAAAAAAGCTCTGATTTTGCTACCACCACCACCACCAAAGAAACTTGAGGGAAGCGAGACGATAGCAGGGAAGAATTTTCTCTATCTGACACCCATTCACCCATTTTGCATGAAATCACAACAGTGGCCAGCAACTACTAATTGTGCTATCTGACTTATGCTTCAGAAAAGGAGAAATTAGACGTAGAAAGGATTTCTTTCCAGTGAGCTACGAAAATGAGCAAGTCAAGTAGCAGGTGCAGCATCAGACACGAGAACAAATCCATCGGCACAAGTAATCTATTCGTTGCTCTCTCCGTGGAATCAACTAGTTCAGCGTCCAGTGTAATAGTAACACGAGTGGTTGTACAAGACAAAGACTATAAGGAAATCTGTGGAGGGAACAAGTGACGAGGGAGGAAAAACAAGGCATTCTTCTTTTAGAATTCCGGTGAAAGGGAACAATCTTATCAACGATTTTTTTTATACAAGTGCGTCCATGTTGGTTAACGCTATTGCTGCTTGTGTATCCGGTGTAATTGACATTTCTGCTAACTATCCCCAGCCACTGCAACCGTTTCCCTGTCCAGTGCTTTCCAATCTGCCGTTGGAACCTTTAAAAGGGAACAGAAGCAGCAATAGTGTGAATAACGTGAAGCCCTCGATGAGCTCTTCTTCAGAGGCAGCGAGTGGAAGCAGTCAACAATCTGCACCGTTGATTGTGAACCCCTCAGAACAGGCTCGCTTAATGATGGCAGATCCTCTAGCCTTTTTCAAAAAGTCCGATATAGTTTTGCTTGGAAACTGTAACATGATACTGGCCCTAGTGAACTGTGCCTTCTCCGAGATGGAGAGGCTGGACAAGGAGAGATATGAGAAAATATTGAAAATCTTTCGAGCTATAAGTGGGGAAGTGAAAGGGGTTCAGAATCGTGTGCATTGTTTGACGGGGAATTCCACTGTGCAATGCCAGCTTTCCAGAGTAGAGCTCATCGAGAGCTATCAGTCTGCTGAACGTGCAAACGCAGAGTTAGCCAGGGCTAACGGGGCAATCGGTGTGATTCAGGCGTTGGTTCAAAGGAAGGACATTGAGATGGCTGCCATGCAAGTGGAATATGAATGGGAGGAGGACAATCTTCAGGAAGAAAGCGGACGGGTGGGGGAAGTGGAAAAGAAGGAGGATGAAATGAGCCAGATGAAGGCGAGACAGGAGGAGATGGCTCAGGAACTGAAGTCTCTAAAGGAGCAGTTGGCGGTAGCACAGAAAAAGTGTGCGGAAAGTAAGGCACGACTGGATAAGATGAATAAGCTACTCGAGAAGTTGCGTGAAGAAATTAGGGCTGGTCAGAGTGCCCCCACTTTGCACAATACACTGGTTTATGATCGAAAGGGGAAGCGGACTTGTGTGGAAATCAGCTTTGGAGATGCTAAGGAGGCTGACGAAAGCATGATGAAAAAGTCTCGTTTAGAGAAGGATGACACTCAAGCTGCTGGAGATGATCAATCCAAAAGCAAGGATGAAAACCATGGCTCTGTTGAGGTTAATAAGAAAAATATATTACTTAACCTTTATAGTTTTTATTATTATAGTTACATCATATTACTGATTACTTGAATTTTAATATTCAATATTTCTATTTTTAAAACAGGAAAAGTCATCAACCGCAGCTGAAATTCATGATGCTGTTGCTGGACCGTCAGGCCAAGGACCATTGATGATGGCCACTCCATCATCAAGCTCTGCTGCAGAAAACCGGAAGTCCGAACCGGAACCGAAGGAATAAACTGGACTTGAATCAAGTTGAGTTTTTTTGATCATAGGAGAAGGGATCAATTCCGTGCGCATGCTTGGATTAACTTTTTTGTCTTAAAGTACAATACATTTTTAATTTTGCTTGTTTATTTTTATTTTTAATGAATTCATCAGATATATGTATGAAAATTTTTATGTAGATTTGGTCGCTGATGCAACAGCATATTATATACATTATATACATTAAAACATTCCTTTATTGTTATCATTTATCATTCCTTATTCATTTATGTTATTGAATTTTAATATAATTATTCTATAAGCATTACTAATAATTTTTAATTTTGCTTGTTGTTTATTTTTATTTTTAATGAATCCATCAGATATATGTATGAAAATTTTTATGTAGATTTGGTCGCTGATGCAGATACAACAGCATATTATATACATTATATACATTAAAAGATTCCTTTATTGTTATCATTTATCATTCCTTACTATTATTAAATTTTAATATAACTATTCTATAAACATTACTAATAATTTTAACTTGATTCATATCCTATTCTAACATCAATGATCACGGTTTTAGTTTAAAGTTTGTAGAGTGATGAATAAAGTATAATTATTTCTCTGTTTTGGATTTAATTTCTAGGGATAAATAATAAATTCTTGAAAATTATACAGTTTATTTGAGATGAAAAATGGATTGTGCAAATTATTAATTATATCCACCTGAAAACAGCATTCATTCATGCATTCACCTTCGTTTCTGCCTGTCTTTAGGTTCCTGCCTTGTTTCATAACTATAATAAATACTACATTTACTTCTCTTTAATGATGTGTGCATAGATGTGCTTTGTCCATTGCATTGAATGACTGGTCATGGTCAACTAGTCCTTTACAGGTTTTTGTATGTAAAGCTTACAGGGAAAATGTAAGTCGCCACAAAAAAGTTTCACTTTAGATGCTATAAAGAAAGAAACGCAAAAATAAGCATGAAGGAATAAGTCTGTGCCGTAACCAAGTATGCTGTGGTTTTAGTCCTTAGCTTACTTGGTTTTTACGATGACCATTGGACCCTTTTGGAAAAAAGTTTTTGCGACTTAAAGTGCATACCTATGTGTAGTATGCGAGCGAGCAAGATCTCTCGCGAGAGAGAGAACTATCCTTTAACGTAGATAGGTATGCACAGGATCACAGGATCGAAGGATCAAAGCAAAAAAAGGACAGTGTTTTAAGTTAAGTTGATTTTGTGCAGGGTTTTTATAACTTTTTGGACGTACGGGCCGGGGGCCAACTTGAAGTGTTTGGGAGTTGGGATAATTTGACGCTTTTGGGGGTTGGGGGTGGGGATTCCCCAGTGGGGATCATCTTGAGAGGGACTAACTTGACTCTCCTGGAGGTTTGGGGCCAATTTGACGACGCACGTGGTGTCTCTTCCTTCGCATAATACAAAATAAACCAATTGTTTTATCAAATATTATGTAAAATTAACATTAAACAGTTTAAAAAGATTTAAAAGTGGTAATAAACAAGAGACAAGAACCTTTTCCAATAGATTAAAGTGTATAAACATATTAAATTGTTAAGTGAAGTGAAGGACAAAGATAATAGATCGAACGTTAAAAAAATCAACATAAAAACATTTTACTGTGTGAACTCTGTGCTCTAGAACTTTAATAGTGAAGACATTGACTGTCGAACAGCAATAGAACTACGGACAATTAAGTTAAATAATATGTACGTACGATATCCATAATAACAAACGCGGAAAACCCATGCTACTAGTTTAAAAAAAATTAACAGTAATAACTTCATTCTTCGGCGACTCCATATACTCCTCCCGTTTGTTCCTGATAGACTGCAATTACATCATCATTTTCCATTTCGAGCTGTTTGGGAGTCTCATCATCATTTATACGGCGGCCATCAAAGAGAAACCTTAGAGAACTGACAGGTGCTCCCCCTCTTTCGCTGTAACTTTTCTTCAGCTTTCCCGTCTACGTGCTCATTTTAACCCGGAAGTGAATTTCATTAGTATCCTGTCCTACCACCTTCAACTTGATGTACTCAGAGCTTCCATTTCCAGTATCCTCGTTTTCCTGATTCGCGTTGTCAGACATCTTTACAGTTTCCACAAAACCGGAACCACTGACTAATTGTCAATTTCAACTTACTTAACTTTTTTAAAGTTCTTCAGTGACTTTTGCTAGTGAAACGACTTAAAAAAGCAGCCTTTCTTCCAGGTAGACAGAGGTAAACTAATATTTACATTTTACTATTGATTATGTTTGCATTATTTAATTAATCTATTCTCCATGATCATTTAAATGTTTCTTGTCATTCATATTTATTTTTGGGTTTTCTTCCATTTAGAATAAAAAACAATACATTCGCAAATCCTGTCCAGTAGCCACCGAGGTCAACCGAGGCGTTATCGACAGAAACATGCTGCGATCCCAACATCTCAACAAACTCACGATGATCAAGGTCAGTCGTCCTTCAAGTTCCCAGAATGGTGGATCTGGCTTGGGTCATTGGCTGCAAAATAAAATCTTTGCTACGGTAAAATTATTATTTATTAATTGTGCAACATATTTATATTGTGATCATACAAACTGTATACAAACTGGATAATGCATAATAATATTTTTTTTGGTTTTCCAGTTGATGCAGCCTCTCCTGATGGGCCAAGCTCTTAACTCACGGAACGGTCAAGCCGATTCCGCCGAAAACTTTCCTCTGAAATTACTCACAAACGTCTCAAGCATCATCCAGCTCATCTACATATTTGACGTCTTGTAATGGTTTTTTGTAATTAAATGAATTCTTTTTTGTAATTCTGTACTTTTTCGGTTTTTTTCGGCCCATTCAGATATATGAAATTTATTTGGGAATACCTATGAAATGAATTGTCATTTGATTTAATTCGATTGATTGATTAGATTGATTTTTGCATAATAAAATGTTCTTTAGATTGTATTCATAACGATGCCTTTGTAGCAATAAGTTGAGTTACCTAAACCGTCTACCACCATCAATCGATATAATTCATATTTGTCATAATCATGTTTATCATCAGATTCCGTCTAGTTAACTAACAAACTTATTATCTAATTCGTACACGTTTACTATGCATCCTTGCAATTCCTTTGCAATGATGGCTGTTGTTTTCTATACAAATCATATTTTCACAGTTGATCCTTTCTTGACCTTTCTATTCTAAAAGTTTAGGCCCACACCAACAAGCATTCAGAATCATCATTCAATAAATCGTGCTAAAAAGAGAAAAATGAACATGTGCCTAAAATATTAAATAGTAATGTGTTCAACCAAATTGACAATAAATACATTATTTCCTATTCACTTTTTTCATACATCTATTTTTTTTGCTAGTAAATCATTCGCACATGCATTGCGCATTGCCATAGATCAGTTTTTGTTGAGTTCCTGCTAATCAGATTTTAAGATCGGTTTAAGTAAAATAGGAAATATAAAATAATTATAATGTCCAACTTTCATAATTAAAATCACCAACCGAAACGTTAAGACTGGACCTATGTATAGTTTATCTTAACTTTGTTGTAAGAGTGAAGAATATGTTCATAATTTTACACATAGCTCCCTGTCGTTGCAATAAATAAAGCGTAAAATATAGTTAAGTACAACAAAGTAAAGTCCATCCCTCCAGTATTAGTAGCGTTTCTTGGACAATTCTCGCTTCTTAATTGCTATTTATACAAATATTTTTGTAAATGCGTTTAAAAGTTTCTTTTGCTAGAAATTGCATTTTTGCAAGTGTTATTCTATTAGCATCTATTATCGCTTGTCATAATAACTTGTGTGGTTAGTTTCGAAACAAAACAAAATATTTTTTAGCATAGCAATCCATAAACAATTTCTTTCGTCGCCTCTACAGCAATTATGTTTTTTTCTCATTGAATCCCATATAAACTGCCGTAAGACAATGTAAGGATATAGCTGAAAGAAATGGATCATTCGGTTTCATAATTGCTTAATTGTCTTTAACAGTTAACGACAAATGCTAAAAATATAAATATATACTTTATGTCAACTATTTGTTAATTACTCATTCTAAAGGTTCACACTTGAACGAAGCAGAGTAACTTACCTACAGACAGTCAGACAAACAGAATAAGACAAATCGAAAGAAATGGTTGTTGGATTTATAGGTAGCTTCTCGTGTTCAACTTTTTACCCTGTAAATGCTGCTTTGTCATTGGATTCGTCATCATCCCGAAAAAATTGTTTATGTAAAGCCCATTAAAAGTCATTAAATAGGCAGTTAAAAGTCGTGCAGCTGCAACTCTTCCGAGCCAGCTCCAGCTTCGCTTCGTTTATAGCCGACCGAGTGGCGACAGGCACGACATGATACGATGCACCGTAAAAATTGACCGACGAAAGCAAACATTAAGTACCTATGAACATTAAACAATGCATACTTTCTTTAATTTCTGGAATATCGAATTCATGGAAGGGGGCAGCATTTAATTTTGTAGCTTGAGCTGACGTCGGTTATGAGATGAACGGTTAGAAAATCTCCGTAAGCTTCTGAAAAAACGCAAACTATTTTTTTAAACTGTTGAATTTTAACATAAATATAACAATCATTTATTTTTACTAAATTTATTTAGTACAGTCTGATAATGGATAAGCAAGTGACTAGTGACGAGGGGCATTCTGCGACCAACGGCGATTCTGTTGAGGTTAACGAAGGTGGTGCGCCGGTTATTGGTGCAGGTGCTGTGGGTGGAGATAATGTTGGAAATGATGCCAATCTTGCCGGTGAGCGAGTGCAGTTGACCAGGCTAATGGATAACCTACGCAGACACTTGGACATTGACTCTTCCCGGGTGGCACAGTTCATGTGGTTCCTGGATACGCACGAGGAGAGGATCCTGTCCGATGAGGATTTAGGAACGGACGAGAATGGACAGACATTGGAGGAGGTGGCTGAGGAAATAATGGAGGAGTTGGGGGAGGACACCAGGGCACTCATTGCCAGAGGATTTTGCTCAGCTCCTGAAGTCACCCAACAACAACAGGACAAGCCAGGACCTTCATCTAAATAATTAGGTCAGTACTTACAAATACAGATACATATGTACGTATATGTCGTACACGTTAACAATTATTTTCATCATCAATTTTAACAAACAGAGTGAAAATGAGCTTTGATTCAATCGCTTAATTAATTATTTCCTTCATTTCTTTATTTCTCATAGGTATCTACCCTCTTGCTGCTGCTGAGCAAAGATGCCTATCGCAAAAACTCAACGATATACTTAAAAAAATATTAATCCTATTTCATTTTTCCTTCTTATCTGACAACGGTAATAAAGACATTGCGATTATGACCATTATGAAACCGCATTAAAAATAATATTCCTTTCTTCTCTACATACATATATCAAACTGAGTATCATTTTTATATACAAGCTATAGTATTATCAACCTTATTATGTATCTCGTCGTATCATCACGACGGGTTATTATACTCATATACTCAGTTTTCAGTCTGAAAGTTATCATGATTTTCTTTCTTCTTCAACGACTCGCCATTCTCCTGTTTCCAGCCCGTACCTCTCTCAAAATATTTACTCATCTTGGCAATTTCTCCTTTTATTGCAATGCTCACAATCGGAGCTATAAGCTTCAGTCTCTTTATTTCTTGAGTAGCTTACGACTTACTTAAGACTTATCACCATCATCATAACCATCATTTTATATTATTTAGGTAATTATCGATGCAAAAAGCCATTTTATGGCTCCTCATCTTCAAATTACACTTCACCGCATCCGCATTCCTCTTCTGTTTTTCGCCGTTGTTTTTCTCTCGGTCCCACGCCATGCGTTGCTGTCATGTCACCTCTATCACTTTTCCAGGCTTTTTCATGCCATGATTTTAGCATTGGAGTCATATCATTTTTCATCCTCCTCATTGGGTTGTGTGCTTTTGAGCCTTTTCTTCAAAACATGTCATGTTGCCATTGGATGTTACATTTTCGCAATGTTAATAAAATTGACAATATCGAACTGCTACTTGTACTCCTCAACTGCGCATCAACTCCAGAAAGATGGAACGGTATTACTTTTTGGAAAAGTAAAAGTGCAGTGATCAATCCATCCATTCTCTTAATATGAGTTATATGCACACATATTATGCATGCTGCAATGCATTATATTTTTAACGAGTCCTCTCCTGCAAAAGATAGTATATTTAATTTTTTGCATATTCCTAATAGGTATGTACATTTACAATGTATGTATTAAGTTGAGAAACGCACCACCACCTCCTCCACCCTACTATCCCCACCGAGAAATAGTTAATAAATGAATGCAAACTTGACAAATAGGGAAGGAGGCGTTTGCAAAAGTGTGGCACATTTTCATTGGCTAACTTGCATGTAATTAGTAAAATATTAAACCGACAACACTAAAAGAGTGAAGTTCTTTCTTATTGTCAGGAGGACGCTATCTTGTATTCTGATTTGTATTGTGTGTATATTGGCGTTCTGCCTTGTAGAAAAAAGGGATCGGACACGAAGCACAAAAATAGTATGCAATACATATCAATATTGATTGATTAAACTAACTTAATTTGTAACAGTGCTGCAGCCTTCGTTCCACCTCAGCATCTTTATTTTCATTTTGGCTTCATTCTCACTTGAGTCGTTGGCTGAAAGACATATTGCTTGGGAGAAACTTTGGGGTCACTTTTTAGCTGATTAAATAAGCTACTTGATTAATTACAAGTGAATTCATTAAAATGAGCGACTATAAGCCGAACAACAAGTGTGATTGCGCTTTTAATTGCGCGCAATACGCTGGAAGAGCGAAAGTGCCTGATCATCCTGGGCTTGTGGGGAAAAGGCTAGTATTTAACCGTGAAGAGTTGCATGTGCCTCCAGAATACACCGCTGCCGCGATGGCTGCGGCGATGGCTGCATCCGCCTCTTCTGAAGGAGCTGCTGCGGCTGTCGCCGCCCCGTCACCATCAAGTGCAAGTGGTCAACCTGTTGAAGAGGAAGATGGTCGTCTCTTGAATTGCTTGCGCAATCCCGAGACAAAAAAGTTGGTGAAAGGATTCGAAAAAAATGTCATCAAGTTGTTGGCGTCTACAACTTCCCAAGTGGTAGAAGGAGCGGCGGCGAGTCAATCTGCTGCAGTTGCTGCTGAAATTGGGGCTGATGAGCAGAAAGTTGAGAAAGCTGAAGCCTCTAACGAAAAAGAGTTTTGTGAAGAGTTTGATGCCAAGTTGGCTTTGAAGGAGGAGGAAAAGCAAGAACCAGAGGAGGGGGAGGAGGAAACTCCAGAAGAACGGTTCGAAAAAGCGGTTGCAAATCTTGGAGAGGATGTGGAGGAGTATGTGGATTATGACTTGAATGGAATTGAATTCAATCCTTTTCGGCTTGTGCACGCAATTGGGGAAAGGCTTGGATACATGAGCGATCTGATTGAGCAGATGTGTTATGAAAGGGGGCTGCAACAGATAAAGGAAGCTGAAGCTGTGCAAATGGTCAATCATGCTGCTGATTTGCTGGCTGAGAACGTCTTCATGATGGTTAGTTTTAAATAATTTACGTGTTCAATTAAATCTCTGCCATATTTTTTGAAACAGGGCTGAACGTGTGTACAATTGAATTATCTACATTTGCAAATTATATTTTTTTATGATTTAAATAGGAAGCTGCTGCTGCAGAAGAGGAACAGGAGGAACTTGCAGCCACTGGAGATGACTCTGGCGAGGACGACTGATGAGCTTCCAGTCGTTGATTTTACCTCAGCTCCATTCTACAAGCTGCAGGATTATATTCTTTCTTGATACTTATTTCAACTTTTAATCATTTTCATTTCAGTTTGATTACATTTTTTTTCCACACTGTTTATACAGTGACAGGAACAGTTAAAGTTTCTTATTCTACTTAATAAAATCCTTAAATATATAAATCTTAAATACCTCTTCATAAAAAATAGCCATTTTTATTCTCTTTTAACTTTAATTATTTTTAGGCTTGGCTTTTATTACCATCATAACCATTAAATTCAATTTGCATAATTTATATTAACAGTTAGACCATTAGAAATTAGCAGTATATATACCCGCCACCATCTTCATCACACAGTAATCTTGATAAGAATACAACAATCATAACTGACAAGATGACTACTCCTGCTGATAATCTTAAAAAACATACATCTATTATTATAAGCATTTCCATTACTCATCATCGTCGCCATCATTCCCGTCGTCATCCTCCTCACATTTTTTTCAGATCCGAGACGGACCATTCATCCAAACCAAAAATGCAATCCAAACCCAACCGCATATCTATTCCTATCATTCACCAAGCCAGACCCGAAAAAGAAGAAAAAGCGTAGCATAATAATATGTAGTGAAGTAGTAGATCAGTCAAAGATAGATCAGAACTTGTTGTGAGTGAGCTTCACACAAGTTGACTGTTGACTTGACAGAAAAATCCTTCAAAAAAAAGAAGAAGATGAGCTTATAAGATGAAGCAGCAAAGTAAGTGACTAGTGTGCAGGGCATGAATCAAGTCATTTTGAACAAGCAGGGAAAAATATTGAGAGAGGAAATCTATATTTTTTCCTGCTTATTAGCATACATCTGGCAAAAAGCTATTTCAGACAGGAAGTTGTTCTTATTAACTTCATCTCTCTTTCTGAAAAGAAAAAAAATGCTATGACGACGCATAATATGCCTTTTTTATAAATGTCTCTATATTATAGCCATACAGCTTAATATACAATGTGTATATTTTTACGTATAAATAAAATGGATGCATATACACACAATATGCTGAAAATAATGATAATAATAATAATATTTTCTTCTTATATCTGCTTCTTCCTCTCTCTCTCTCTCTCTCGCAATGCAAAGCTTGTTCTTTTTAAACAAACAATTTGCTTTCCTTGGCAGCAGTACAAATTTCTCGGCGTGTTTTTCACACAACACAACACCAACATGGCCATGTTTACAGAGAAGAGCAAAAAGAAGATAATAAACTGTTCAAGAAGCAGCAGTATTTTTGCCGTTTTTTTTCGGCGGAAGAAGATGTGTGCCTATTAGAAAGAATTAGAAAGATGCATAGTAGATTAGATTATAGAGATGCGTGGTGTGTATTGAAAAAGGGTTAAAGGAAATAAAAATACGAGAAGAGTGATTGATTTGCATTTTATTTTTAGGATTTTTTTAAAAAATGACAAATAATAAAAGAATTTTTAACAGTGCTATTGTCTTGACATTCTCCGACTGTCTTTTTGGTTATCATCGTTGCTTTACTCACATTAGGAGACTTGACTGACCAGAGTGGAGATAGATTTTAATAGATGATAAGATATAAAATGTACGTAATTAAATCTGGTGAGTGATCTATTTAAAAAATGGGGATGAATTATTCATGGGAAAATTCAGAGGGGTTCTCTGCAGAGGTGGTCCAGCAGTTTCTATACGGACCACTTGTGTTGCTGTGTTCACTCATCCCATGGGAATCATGCTTTTGCCTATGCAGTTTTTTGACCACTACAAAAATTTTGCAATACTTTTAATCTTCATTGCTGTGCGATGACCAAGGATTATATGATAATGATCATATTCATCCTTCACCAAATCCATCTTGATCTGCTAGTACTTTTCCCTTTAAAATAAATTCTTCTTCTGTATTAAAAGGTATTTAAGAAAAACAAGACAAAAGTACCATCACCTGTCACAAAAATAAGATGAATTCAGTCCATTTTAATGGATTCTTCTTCTTCGAAGAAGAAGCCTTTTTGAATGAACATTTTTCCTCTTCTCTCTCTCTCTTCTCATTTGAATACCAGGTTCTGTTACCAGTTACCTGAAGAGTACAGCAACAGCGGCATGTCATCATGTCACTTGTTTTTTATAGAATCTATCTCTTGCTGCAAGATTCAACAATGAAAAGGCTTTCAATTGCGGTCCACAGACACATAAAAAGACAAGCATGCAAACAATTTTTTCTCTCTTTCGAGATACCTTCTATATTTTTTTTCTTTCATCTTCTCTGTTCCCCAGCAAGTAGCCAGCTTAGCGTGTTTCGCATGCAAATAAATTATCCTGTGTGACGACGACAACAATCTTTTTAGCTGGTAAGATTATTACAGGAGCTCTCTTGAGAGCGAACAAGCAACAGCGAAGTCGGTAAAAATTTACATTAAAATCCTTGACTATCGTATAATTTTTGTGTGTTTTTCTGAGACGTGAAAATATTTATTTTTTCGCGCAAGGTAACCAACAACGCGTCGTCGTGTAAATTCTCTCTCTCTCTGTGGAGGAGAATGAATAGTCCAACAAAAAACATGATAATGACTATATGACCACCATTAAAACGTATCTTGGTCATTGGTCACTTTTTTTTACTCTCTCTGTCTTTAAGACAAGCAAGTAAGCCAGTTTAGGGAGAGAAATGCTTAGAACAACTTGACGAGAAGATATCGATATCGGTAATAACAATAATAATAATAGTCGATTGGTCAACAGAGCAGCAAAAACCTACCTGACTGCTTCTCCACTTTACCGATTTTTTTATAGTAGGCATCTTTTATTGTTATTAAATCCTTGAACATTTTTTCCTACCCAGTGAATAAAATACATTTATGCAGTTCCGTTTCATAGTCACTCTTCATGTAACAAATTTTTTCTCCACATATTTATAAAAAAATTGAAACAAGCAAAGGAAAGCAATTAACGAGTACCAGTAAAGTACAAGAAAAGTCGTACTCGTAATAACAAATAGCAGCCATGTGCAAAGTATGTAGATCTTGTTCAGAGTTTATTAGCTCGTCGGATATGAAAAAAATGGTGAAGGTGAGAAGGAATTTTTTAAGGTACTCAACAATTTTGTATGTAAAAAGGCTGACATGACGAAGTGCAGGATCCAATGATAATAATAATAATGACATTGTTTGTTTATTTTTTCCCGACGTGCGAGAAGGGACAGAAAATGTTGGGCTTTTTTGGTGAAGAAGATAATCCGCGCAGTAAAAAGTTTGAGAAGGTGAGACCAAGGAGGAAAGAAGAGAGAGAGAGAGGGTGGGAAAAAGTGACTGATGAGTCATTGGAAGACAGAAGTAGCAACATGAAATATTAATAATAATATCAAGGTGATGTACGTAGGTGGGTAGGGTATATGCATCGGCGGAACGACCCCGCACATCCTTTTCTAATTTTAGCCACCAGGCTGCTTCTTTTTTTTCGGGGAAAATAAATAAAAACCAAACGGAAAAAAAGGAACAGACTGACTGATTGATTGAGTTGAGATTGGGAGGAAGAGTGAATAATGAAGATTGACTGTTGTTTGTGTGCCGTTTCTCAGGAAAAGGTAAAATGATGTATAAGGAACTTCTCTGTTTGGTTCTTCCGGCGGTGGTGGTGGCGGAGGAGGAAAAAATTATATGGGGAGAAAAGCGACATAAACAAATAAACAGAATACCTAATACAGTTGCAGCGTCCTAGCAATAATAATTGGATGCAAACAAGGTGGAGAAACTGAAAGAGTTGTAATGCTAATAAAAATAATAGCAGAGTATGTATTTGGGGAATTATTAATACATGCTTCGTTGCAAAAACTTGCCTGTTGAATATTTAACCCGGGATGTGATCTGACATGAGAAAGAGGAGATGACGAACAGAGAGTTAAGTTGTTATGACTTTTGAGAGGAAAAATTATTGGAAAAATTATCCTGCCAAAATAATGCCTAGAGCGATAAGACATGATAACTAGGTAGAGAATAATAATAGTATATGGTATGCTAAAATGGAAGGTGGGAGTTTAAAGAAAATTGACCATTGTATTTTTTAATGAATGATATGGAAACTTGCAGCTCGTGGCCTGTCAATAAGGTAATGAAATGTATATGCACCCAACTAAAAACAATGCTTATTTCAGGTCATCACTCATCACTTTGCTTTTGAAAATGAGATTTTTTTTAGAAAAGTGGCGGAAGCTCTGTACAAAAAAACAAATATATTCTGAGATTACTCAAGTGGGATTGATTTTTTTAGCAGCATCCAATAATAATGGACGCTAAGAGAATATTTACTCTTTTCTGTAAAAAAAAGTGTGCCATAAAACTTAAACTGGTAAATTTGGACAAGAGTAGAAAGGTTTTTTTAAGATGAAAAAGAAAAGATGTGTAACTTTTATGGTTTTTTCGTGCTCGCCCAATACCATCACTTTACATCCTTCTTCTGTGAGAGTAACAATGGTCATATCACGACACGACATGACTGCAATGATGACGACTATGATAAAGATATAAACCAACATAACACACACAAGAACAATGTAATAAATTGCTTCCATTTTCTTTAAAAAAAATCCAATACTAATACTTTGCTCATCTTAATAATAATACAGGTTTAAGATAATCAATCACAATAAAAATTACACACTTAAAAAACAGCAAATGTCAAATGTCATCCCAAATCTTTAAAACAATCTCGCATTCTGCAAAAACATCAAATTTTTCTTTGCAATTGTCCGGTTTAATATTTTTTACCAAGAAAATTATAATTGTTAGTAAATTACAATATAAAAATATGGACATAGCAGAAAGAAATCAAATAGGTGCCCATTGTCCATTATATTACAATATCCACTTGTGTAATGTCCATTTTTTCATAAATGCTCTTCTTTGACTATATTTTACTCGAAAACCTTTTTTTCCTGTTTTCCTTCAAGAAAACTTAAATGTTTCAGTGAGAACAACGCAATCTTTTCATTTTTTCGTCATTCATCCTCTTTTCCATATAGTCAAGTAGTCAGAAAGCTTCATCTACATCATCATCCCAATATTTTTTCCCTAATCCAATTTTACTTACGTGTCTACTCACAAACAGCCACAATTTTTGTAACTAGTATATATTTTTTTGTGTATTCAAATTTAGCCTTTCTCGTTCCCATTCTTTCTTCCATCCGACCGATCCATCCATCCATCCATTTTATACGACGCGACCGACACACATGTGTACATTATTATAGGCAATTTAAGTTGCTGGTTTTTCTGGCAATACATTGACACGCTGTTTCTCTAAACAGATTTCATTTCTGCTTCGAGAATAGAGAGCCAAAGCCGAAAGATTTTACATTTTACTCTGGTCTCTTATTTGAGTAGATGGAGAGAAGATGTGTAATGTTCGTGCATAAGCACAAGCCTTCTTCACTTGTGAACAAAGTATAGTGAATATTTTGTAGAGATCTGGTTGGGCTCTCTCTTGTGTCGCGTTTTCCTCGGTTGTTCACAAACGAGCAGTTATTCTTTAGCCCTCACTCAGCAAACACGGAGGACAGAAAGACCGAGAGCGTCACGTTTTTACGCGCACGCTACAACGAGCAAGGCTCGTTTATAGAGCTTGTCTTTGTTCATTTTTTTGAAAAAAAAGAGAAATGTTTCTCGTTTAACTGTTATAGTTAGACTAAACTTTGTTAGAATAATTAACTATTAAATATTTTTTTGCTGTGTGTTGACAAGTATAATAGAGGTGATATATGGAAAAGCCTGCATAAAGGCATTGTAGATTATACAGTAGAAAATATATAAATGGTTTTTTTATACTTGAATATATATAGACCTTTTAAATGCCTTAAAATAATTAGGTAGTTAAACGTATAAGTAGTAATATAAGCACTACCAATAAAAAAGTACACTCTTGAAAGATAAAAAGTTAATCGTCATTTATTTTGGAAAGAATAAGAAAAAAGGAGATCAATTTGGAGAACCGAGAAAGGAAAAAAAACCGGCATATATTTTAACAGAGAAATTTCACAGTGAATAGTGTGGAGAATGAAGATGATAATGATGTTCACGGGAGAGTTTGAAAACCGACAAGAGAACAAATAGTGCCACTTTCCGTCTTCAGTTTCAAGATCATTGCCATCGCTTTGTGAAAACAAAAGTAAAGAAAAAAACCTCTTGTCTTTCTCTAGACACTGGAAAATAAACAGTTTAAAAAAGTAAGCGGATCTTGAACAATAATCATAGTCATGATGATGCTGCTGCTCCATCTAAATGTACCAAGACGGGAGGAGGATAAATTGAGTTTATTTTAAAAGTCATCATTTCACAATCTTTTTCAAGACAAACGAGAAAAGAATAGAAAAAAAACGAGACGAGTGGAGATCATTTGAACAAATTGTGGTGGTGTTTTTTTCTCCCCTATTATTTCTTTTGTTAAAGTGCTCTAGTGCTAAAGAAAAAGATTTCCTCGAAAAATATTTTCCCCATGTCTTCTTCTTGCACTTGTTCGAGAAGACATGCTCGAAAAGCTGGATCCTTCTTTTGTATGGCGGCAACAGCAGTGGTGGGATTGCTACTACTGCTATCCCATTCTAGTTATGGATCTGTTGTAACGCCACAGCCATTAACGGCCCCACAAATGATACCCCCTCCAGGGGTGGATGGAGGGGAAGGAAATGGTGGTGGGGATAATGGCGTTGTAGCTGAAGAAGGATCCGCAATTTTTATTACGGGCAAGGACAAAATTGGTAAGTAAATCATTTCATTTATGTAGGTATCCATTTATAAATATTATTATTTATTATAACTTCTATAATGGCGCCATTAACTGCGCTGGATATCTGGTGATGATGACCTCGCTTTTGTGGCAACAGCGTCATTGGCAACATATGAGCCATTTCTAATTACTATAGTTAAGTATTTAAGCTGAACAGTTTGCACAGGCAGACAAATAGGCTTATCATATAAACATGCATATTTAACAGATTTACTTTTTGTACATACATTAAATCGATTAGTATTAGCATCTCTAGGCACATGATAATTGTTACGGGGGTTGTGCACAAAATGAAACTAATGACATTATTAACATTACTAATATAGATACATACATTACACATTCTCATTAATAAGTTTATTGAAATGATTTCAATTAATTTCCAATCCAAATCCGTAAACGTCCTTTTATACTTCAACAAGCACACACATAAGCCGCACAGCACAGTAGAAAAAATAAAATAATGATAAGCAACCTGCATTGCATATTATAATGCTAAGCACTGTGACCAGTTTTTTTGATTCATCTTATTTTCAATTGGATGGCTTGCAATGACCATCAGAGGAGGATGATGAGACAAACTTCTTCTTTTTTTGCATAATCAATAATCCTTCTCAAGTTTCTTGTTTCCATCGTCATCCTATCATGATCATTGCTGCATAATAATCATCCTTTTTTAAACTGGTCTTCTTGCTTTTGATTATCTCTATATCTGTATCACCAACATGACTACAACAACCATAAAATATGTATATGTGTGTGTATTTTTATACTAAACCGTAACATTTGCCTCATTCTCCTCCTTCGTCTCATCTTCATCATTATGCGATCAAACGTACTCATTATTATAATGCTTCCTATACATTAACTCGCTACTGTAATGATTGATGAGCTGATTTATTTACTCTGTCTTGGTTATACTCTTGCTGGTTTGATTGACTTAAATGAGTGACCGTTGGTTGGGTCAATCGAAAACATTTTTTTTTTGTTTTTGGTGATGCTGGTAATTAGTCTGGAATGTGGACCAGAAGTGGAAGGAATGCAGAATGCATTAAATATGCAGTAATTATTTTTATACATTTTTCAAAACGAGAACAAAGCTTTAATAAAAAAAATAAATATTTATGTATTTATTTTTTCCTCTCTTGAGTTTCAATCATCAACAAAATAAATCAATTAAAGTTTTAATTGTGGTGGTGAGTTGTTTCTCCACCTATTTTGTTCACTCATAAAATATAGCCAAGCCAGAGAGAGAGAAGACGAAGAAATAACATCTGCATATTATCGCATATATATCAGTCAATATTCAATATCGCAACAGTAAGAAAGAAAGTGAGCTTTTTTAAGACGATCAGTTATTTTTGAAGACGAGAGACATGAGAGCAGCAGCAGAAGCATCTTTGGTATCGCGTTGTTGTTGTCGTCATAATACCATGAAGCTCGTAAAAATTAGTAGTAAAAATGCTAAAAAGCCGTGCGGTGGTGGTTGGTGGTGGCAAAATGATAAGATGAGTAAAGTAGTATCATGATATGATAGTAATATAAAATATATTCTCTGAGTAAAGTTGAAAGGAGCAGAGCAGCGACCAAACTCCAAGACCAAACTGTGCGCATATTACGGTTGTAAATACGCAATATGATAATATTGTCAAGTAGGGACATTGCTTCCTTCTTTCTTTTAAAAATGATCCAAATATTTATTAGGATCATTACGTTAGTCTGTACTACCGTCAGTCCGCCGTCAAACGAAAATATGTTTTGCACTACTTAATCCTCTACAGCTTTGTTTTAAGATTGGCTTAGGATTGCTACTTGTCTTACATCTATTTAAAAATGAAGTGTTTTAACTCTGTACTAAATTGATGTAGCAATAATACGCATTTTTTTCAGCGGCGGTAGCCGTGGTACTTGTTGAAGTGGTAGCGGTAATAAATACGGTAGCAAGAAAACAATTTTTGTTTCTTTCATTTCTCCACCTCCCTTGAAAAACAACAACAATGATATGCAAAGATAATGTTACATAATTGATTATAGTAGTTTTCCTTCTGGTATCTTATATGAAAATAATATGCAGATTAGTACAGATATATTTTGTGCTTGATCATCTCCACTTGGTCTCACAATCATCATCTCATCAGAGTGGAGAGAGAGATGCTACTTCATTTAGAACGCGGTACGTTAGTTGTCGCATTCACTTTGAGTTTTAAGAAAAATCAAAGTTTAAAATGCGCAGCAGCAAAAGACGTGTCGTACAGTACACATGATGAGGGCGAGCGAGCAAAAGAAATCAGAAAGAGAGATTTTAATGACCAGAGAGGACGAGCATCATCGTCATCATCACGATGATGATAATGATAACAAGAGGTTTTAACAAGTTGCCTCATTTGCATAACATTAACAGAGAGAGAGAAAAGCGAACAAGTTACTATTACTACTTCTTTTTTTTTGGGCTACTTACTTTGATCATCTCAGCCACACAAGCTATTATTATTATTATTAGGCAGTTTATTGATGCTGCTGCTCATTTTCAATTTCCAGTTTTTCTCTTTCGGTTTATTTCTTTTTAGTTGCGGTTTGGCAGATGATGAATCTATGTAGATTTTATGTAAGGTTTTGTTTAGCTTTAGTTTTTTTTTCTTCCTGAAGTTTTGCCAAAAAAATATGTTATAGAATTATTCTATTAGGAAAAATGTCTGTGTTTTGTGTCGTCGGTAGGTGGGTCGCTACACTCACCACCGCACCGCGCCGCACCGACATCATTGACGATGATCACTAAGAGTTTTGGCTGGTGCACAATGCACGGCAGCAGCAGAGAAAATAAAGTTGTTTGTCTTGACGATGATAGATAATAGCTCATTTGAATGAAGCGACAATCAGACAGGCACAGAAAGACAGGCAGACTGAAGAAGAAAAAGAAATACAAACGGTTTAATTAAAAGATTTTCCTTTTTTTATCAGGGATTTCATTTGAATGCTAATTTGACTTGTATAGAAAGGCCAATTAGGAATTATCAGAGTGCCTGTTATATACTATCCTGTGTGGTGTACGTTCTTTTCAATCGAAGAAAAAAATAAATTATCAATTTCCTGTCTCGCTCCCTTCCAATGGCCAAAAAGGAATATTTTAATGCGTAGTAAATAGAGTAATTGTTAAACTCTGGCTCTGGAGGTCACTCCACTCCGTCTTAAAAAGAAAATCATGTTCACCATCAGAGGTATCCGTTTAATTCCCCTTTTATTTATTCGTGTGCCTACAGTAATTTATCCCTCCCATCATCTTATCCTCAGCCATTATCGGGATAATCTATCAATCAAATTTTTCTTACCTTTTTACTTCCCAAGATCATTTATTGATACCCCATATTATTCCCTTTTGTACCATTTTTCTTTTTTATAGCTCTCCCATTATTCAATTTCCTTTCCTGCTTCTAGTGTCATTGAGAGTTAATTCATCTCTCCTCATTTCACCGGATGCCTCCTATTTACTACACTATACTGATAACTTAATAATATAAAAAAGCCATAACAATAAATTATAATCACACAGGAGCAACGATTACTCATTTTAATTTTTTTAGTCTTGCTTCCTCTTTCATTTTTTACACAAATCCTGGCTCATGTTCCAATAATACCAATATAATAGCTTACTCTTTTAGCTCTTCATTCTCATTTACTTATTTATTGTCAAAGAGCTTAAATTGCTTCTTCTTCTTGACAAAGAGAGAGAAGAAGGCTCATACTCTCAATCTTTTCCTTTTTTTTTCTCTCTCTCTCTAAAGCTTCCACAAAACGCATCCAATCCAACATCACATCTCATATTTCATTACTTGCTCGTTTATATATTTTCTTTCCATTGCTCCTGCCTGCCTGCCTGCTACAATTTCCCTGCGTGTCGAACAAGAAAAATAAATGGGCTCTCGTTTCCACTTCTATTTCTCTCCTACTTCATCTCCATCACACACACAGGCTCCTCGACAAAACCAGCACATAATAATAAATACATTTTTTTATGAACTCAACAACAGCTCCTGGTATGCATGCATATATATATGCCCGTATTTAAAAAATATTAGAAAGACTTTGAATTTCTTTTTATAAAAATCCGTTTACCTCTCTCTTTCTACACACACACTTTACTCATCTCATGAGAAGGGAGATCTTTTGCAGAGGGGATTGGAGCAAGGCTTAAAAAACATCTCCTCTCCTCTCGGTAAAAAAATAATATATGAAAAGAATCATCATGATCACTAGCATAATATTCTTTACGGTTGCAAAGAAGAAGAAAAAAGCTTTGATTTGATTCCTTAGAAAAAGAGACGTCGCATTTCACATGGCTGCCACTCTTAAAGAAAATGGACAAATGCGTAGCGAAAATGAGAGGAGAGCCAAATAGTAAAAAAGAGAATGGTAAAAAAGATGAGAAGAAGAAGAGGATGATGGAATGGAACAAGGGGATTAGAAGAAGTAAAGTAGCAGGCAAGTGTGTTGTGCAAGTCACATTTTTTTCTTTTGCAGTACCAGAGCTTCTGGTCTTTATATATTTTTTTCCCAAAAGAAAGATCAAGATCATCATGATGATCATGTAAATACTCTTGTTATTACCTCTGTGTCACTCATTCATGCGTGTCGTGTTGTTAGTGTGAAAAAAAATATTATTTTCGTGGCCAGTTGCTCGAAGAAGCTCTTACAAGAAATGCCCATTGCCAACACATTTTTCACCAATTTTCCCCATTATCGGTAGAAATCCTCCTTGAAAATATTATGCTCTCTCTGTGATGGTCCTCCTTTCTTTCTAATTGGATTTTCCACCTTATTCACCGTTTCATATGAGATGCGCGCGTGAGAGTGTGCGAATAATCATAATAGGCAATCGTAAAAAAATATTTTAAGAGAAGCGGATAGAGAGAAGAAAATTGGCATTCATCTTTCCATTTTAACCGCTTGCACGTTTTTATATGCTGTTGTTGTAGACCCCCTACACATATTTCATTTGATAGAAGTATAGCAGATTTGACTAAATGGAAATAATCATAATATATCAAAATTTATTCATCAGTGGCGTGAAATGTGCAATATATCGTTATAATTGTCGGCGAGCATTAAAAAAGTCGCGTGTATATTTTTATGCACCAGAGCAGCAGGCTCTCTACTGACCATGGTGGTGATCATTGAATCTTATGCAAGATGAGGTACAAGTAATATATATGGCAGTTGAGTCACAACCGTGAATGATATTGATATTGTGATGAAATGGAATTAGAGAGAGAAAAAGGGTGGAAATTGTGGTGTAATGTGTACAGTGGCAAAGAGGGTGGATACCATTATAATACCATGTCGTACAATTTTTTCCACCAGTTTAATGTTTATGATCATCCCTTCTTTCACAATTTTTACTCCTTTGCTGCCCATTTCATATAAAGTCACACTCATGCTCACTACACATTATGATTAATGGAGAAGCTCAACAGGAGAAATAATAATAATAAAAGTTGAAAAGCAACCATGAAATACAATAATTAAGATGAAAACATGGTTAAATATGTTTTCATTTATAAAGCTCAACTTTTTTAACGAGAGNCAACAGGAGAAATAATAATAATAAAAGTTGAAAAGCAACCATGAAATACAATAATTAAGATGAAAACATGGTTAAATATGTTTTCATTTATAAAGCTCAACTTTTTTAACGAGAGCTGTTGTGTGCGACATGAATTTTTTGTCGAAAAATATTATTAGTTTTAAAAGGCTAACGACTAGCAAATATAAAACAACAGTAATAACAAAAAACATATAATAATAATAATGATAATTGCACCCAGAAAATATAAAATGCAGGCATGTTACAGCAGTAGTTTGTAGGCGTATTCAATCATTTTATTTATTTGTTCACCTTACACCTTTAAACCCTGTGCAGTGCACAAGTACCAGAAACAGATTGTTAAAAATTGTTTTTTCAAAAAATCTGGTAACGTACAAAATAAGAGGATTGAAAGTAGTAACGTAAAAAAATAGTAAAAATAATGTACACACAACATTATGGCGGGGTACAAGATGGTAATTTACACCACCAACAGCAGCACTTTTTTTTACTCCCACTACTACTACTACAATTACTACAGTCGTACAAAAACCCTCCTTGTTATTTATTTTCTTTTTTTTTCTGGTGGCAAGAACCAGAGTCCGGAATATTACTGAAAACATAATTAAAAGCTGTACATATACATAGGTAAAGTTAAAACTGATTTTTTCCATGGATTTCTTCAAGGACCCTATGCTTGTTGGACATGAAAATATTAAACAAAGTCATAATGCATATAAGAAAGTAAATTGACTGGTGTGTGGTGTATATGTCGAGGCGATTTTGAAGGGAGCGATATGAAGCAGGCCTACAGATTTCTTCATTTTTTCTTGGTTTATTTCACATTTTCGTGTACCCTCTAAAAGTAATGATTTTGAAGAGTTGATTAGTAGGACAGAAGGAGTGTTAAGACTGAGAAAGAGAAAAACAGCATGTGTGTGTGTCTCATCTTCCATCTTATCCCAAAAACCAGCTAAACTGACAAGTAGTCAAGTTTATTACATGTATAATATAATGTCCAGGGCTTTAAAAACAAGCAGGGCGCAAGAACGGTGATATGGTGACTTTCCAGTTGACTTTTAAGATGCTAACTTGTTGCGGAGCAGGATTGCAGAAGACCAGAAAAACTGAAAAGATGTTGAGAAAAAATATATCCTGTGTAAAAATTCCTTGCTACTGTATATAATATTGTATGATGATATGGTGGCATGGCATGAATGACGCTTTTTGTTTTAAGGATTTTCTTGAAGAAAAAAAAGTAATTTTCGACAGAACTGTTATAAAGCTGGTGGGTGTTTGTGTGGGTCAAGTCGACCTAAGGAACTTGCAGGGAAGGGAAAAGGGATCATCTTCTTAAGAAGGATTGATTGATTTCATAAGGCTGGTTTCATTTTTCCAACATCTTCAGAATGGTCATTCACTTGGTTTTATGCTGCCTGTTGCAAAAACAAAAGCTGGTGTTGTTGTTGCTACTGCTCATGTGGTAATGAAATTATCTACCTACCCGTGTCTGTATGAAAATTGGGGTGGTTTTGAGGTGGAAAACGGTTGGATTTTTAAGGGGTGATATGAGATAAAATGATGATGATGATGATGATTATTATTTGTTCTGTTAACAGAATTGTTCAAGAATGATAACGCGGTGGTAAGCGTGAGCCGAGGCAGCGTATTCAAAATCGTGTGCATGTCTCCGGTGGAGGCGCAAGAATCTGATAGAACGACATGGTTGAAGGAAGGGAAGGAGATGAATACGGACAATTTTAGCCGTTTCGTTTTTTCAAAGATTGCGTAAGTCTCCAATATACTTATAGCTGAAATAGAGTATTAATTGCTTGCTATAGATATATACTGAAAATAATTGGTCTTGTTTCGCAAAAAATAGGCTGAGTTTGAACAAGGTGAAGAAAGGAGACGATGGACTGTACGAGTGTCTTGTCCATGACCCCAATAACACGCTCCGCTTCCACCGTGGAGTACAGCTGAAAACGGCAAAATCTTTAAGAGGAAGACTGGCTTTGTCAACAGGAAGTCCAGATACGGATCAGAGCTCCACCCCAGCCTGGTATCATGAAGAAGATGAGGAAGAGTTTCAAGATAAAAAGCTCGCATGCGCTAACAACCCACAAGCCATAATGGAACAAAAGGAGGGAGCAAGCGGTGATAATGGGTTAGCACCATTATCGGCCGCAGCAGGTCAGACCCTCGATAACAGTGAAAATGGGACCGTGACAGCGGAAGTAAAGCCAATTGAACCTTATCTCTGCTTTGACTTGACTGATAAGAGAAGAATGACCCATTATCTGGTTCGACCGGCGGGAACAACGGCTGTACTCAATTGTAATCCCAGAGGTAAAAAAATTATTAAAATAGGTTTCAAAAAAGGCTTTCTAAATAATCACACTGGTTATAAATATAATGTGAATGTATATTACAGGGAATCCTAACGTTGTAGTCCGTTGGCTGAAAGAACGAAACCCCTTTCAGATGACAGGTTACCAGCACAAAATCATTAACCATTCGCTGTCCCTCAAAGACGTTAGCAAGAGCGATGAAGCACTTTACACGTGTCAGATTAGTAACGGTGTCCAAACCCTAGACTATGATATCCGGCTTGTTGTCACACGTAAGCCACACAACATAATATACTAAAATTAATTCTATTTTTGAAACATCTTTAAATTAACTAATTGGGGCACTTTAAATCTTTTAATATAAAGCATGGCATGCTATCTGTATTCATCTAATGTTTTGCATGACGGGCATAATGATGTAAAGTAAAATATCTAACTATCCACATTAACAGTGTTACTACATTAACTAATGGGTATTTTCATGTTAATTACTAACAAATTTTAACTTTAATCAGACAAGCAAAACACTAACCTATTTGCTAATAACTATTACCAATTAATGATATAATTACTAATTAAACTAACTGTTAATACCTAATTAACTTTGTGAAAGTAGAGGGTTTAGTAAGGTTCAAACAGTTATCATCACATAATTTTATTAATTTCTCAATGGGTCATTGGCATTCTTCTCGTACTTTCTCAGTAAACTACTAGATTTCCATTGTGATATGGTTACATTTTTTGTAAAAAGTATTTAAATACAGTATGGTGATTACGGTGTAAAATCTTTCCATATGTAAATATTTATCCTTCCCATTCAATGTTGACGGTCAACCTTTTATAAGAAACGGAAAGCATATGTATTTTATATCGCGGTGACGGTTTGTGTACTTTCCTTTTAATCCATCTTAATTGGATTTTCAATTAAAAATATTTCTCTTAACAATATGTTGACATGTGTGAAATAATAAGGAATGGAGCGGTGTTGACCGAAATATAATAATTTTCACACACAGACCGCGTCGCATCCGCTCCGATAATCACAGATTTCAATAGAAATGAGACCGTCCATGTCGGTCACAATCTGAGTCTGTTTTGTGACACCGCTTCGGAAACAAGAGGTTCCATGTTTGATCTCATGTTTCTCAAAGAGGAAAACCTCGCCCCTGAGGTTCCTGGACAGGGTGAAGACGCTGCTGCTGCAAAAAGTCAGCAAGTGACAGAAGTTGAAGTACAGGTAAAATTTAAGCAAACAGAGGTGACCATTGTTGACCATGCAAATATAATGAATCAATGAATCATAAATTATAAATCCGCAAAAAACTGGAAAAGCATAATAATATAATAGAAAATTAGGTAGAATAGGAATAACAATCTAGCTTACAATTTTTGCATGCCACGCCACAACTTACTCAAAAACAGCCCCACCCTAACAGCTTAAATGACACTGACCTGAATTCTTAACGTGCTGCTGCTGAGACCACAGACCTTTTTTTCTAAAAACAAAGTACAATCAGGAAAAATATAATTATTTTCTATGACAATTTTCCCAATCCACTCTCAATGTAGACGTTGCTCATGCACCCCCAATTTTCACCGAATCGCCCGACAATGTCACCCTATTTTTGGGTGAGACGCTTTCCCTGAAAGTGAAGGTACTCAGTTCGGCAGAGTACTTTGTAACTTGGATCAAAGAGGACCTACCACAAAGTGATTATTATGGCACGCCAGTTGAGGTAAAAATAGAAGTTAAAAAACCATTATTTTTGCAAGTTGCTGCTGCTGCTGCTGGAGAGTGCTATTAACGAGATGTTGCTGTTGCTGGAGAATTTTTTCCAAAAGAACCAGAAACTAACCGATTTTCCTGTTTTTTTCATAAACATTGACCGCAAAAATATTTATGTAATAAGCGTACTATCTAGTTTAGTAGTGACCACGAACTGACAATATTTAGAAAAATAGAAGAGAGCTGTTGAAATGCCTATTAAGTATGTTGAGCATGCATGCTATGCAAATTAAAAATGATTTTTTAAATGAAAGTTTTAATTGTTTCAATGTTTAGTCACGAATTTACGACAGAGATCTACTGGACATCGATCCTATTCATGAGCTTATCCTACAGAACGTCACAATGGAGGACGCCGGCTGGTACAAATGTATCGCTCTCAACTCTATCGGGAAATCGTCAAAAAGGATATACGTTGAGGTGGTCGAGGACATTCAACCCTTATTCCCTCAGGAGGACCCACCTACCTCCATTCTGTACATTATGACCCCCACGGTTATCATCTTCCTGTTAATCTTTATGGCACTCTGCTGCTATTTAGGTAGAGTCATGAACAAGCGTAAGTGGGATAAGCTGACGTACACCAAAGTGGTGACGATCGAGAAGCGACCTGGTCATGATAGTTTAACCATCCCAGAGATTAAGATTAATAACGTGACCAGCGCGTCCAAAGGTGGTCAGGAGTATGAGCTACCGATAGATCCAACTTGGGAATTCCCACGAGAGAAGTTGCAACTCGGCGCTTATTTGGGTGAAGGCGCTTTTGGAGAAGTGAAGCTGGGCACGGCAGACGGAATTGTGGAAAAAGGGATTGTGTCCACGGTGGCGGTCAAGGCGTTGAAAAGTGAGTTAATTTGAGTGAAGATAAAGAAACGACGTGTCATTATTTGCGACATTTAACTTTGAATGGTATTTATTTTCAGAAAATCATACTGACGCAGAGCTTATCGACCTAATCTCCGAAATGGAGACAATGAAGGAGCTGGGCAGACACGTAAACATAATCAATTTACTGGGCTGTTGTACAAAAGCAGGGGAGCTTTTGGTGATCATGGAATTTGCGGAGAATGGCAATCTCCGAGACTACCTGAGAAGCAACCGGCATCACTTTCTTTACGAAACACCTAACAAGCCAGGAGCAGCGCCACCGGCTGGGTCACTAACCCCACCGGATGGTGAGGGCGGTGGTCATGGTCACCACATAATAAATTTTGACCCCGTGATAAATCCCGTGGATGTCAGATCCGATGAGGCCGTCACCTTCACTTAAATACGTCATTTCTTATTAAAAGCTAACTGTTCAATTAAACTTATGGAATCTATTTCACCCTTCAGGTGGTCCTATGGTATACTTCTGTGGGAGATTGTGACACTCGGAGGAACACCTTATCCATCCATGCCAGATGTGTCAAAACTGCTAGAGTTTCTAACAATGGGAAAGAGAATGAACCAACCACCAAACTGTCCTACAGAATTGTATGATTTTAACATAAATGCTATGAATAATAAAGTATGTGTATATGTACTATGATTTAATTGCAAACTCGTTTTTGCCTGTTAAAACAGATACTTAATTATGAGAGACTGCTGGATTGAGAAGCCTGAAGGAAGACCTAATTTCGTCGATCTCGTTGAAGACATTGGACGCATCCTGTCCATTGCTTCTGGAAAAGTATGCAAAGCCAAGTTTATTATTATTATTATTTTTTATTGTATCACTACATGTATTTAAGTATGTACTTTGATGATGACAACTGTTCTAATTTTTAATTTTAAGGAGTATTTCGAGCTTGAAGGAGTTCGTCCTCTGGAGGAAATAGTGACGCCGCCTGACAGTCCAGAGCACTCAGCAGCGGGGATCATGTTTGACCCCGAATTTGTCAAGTCATTTTCAGAGTCCTAAAATTAGTACATAGTAATAATAAGAGCAGCTATAAATAATATATATTTGATTACATACACTACGTTTAAATCATACTGTGACATTACACTATTATTATTATTAATATTATTATTATTATGACTATTATCACAAACACTTTTTTGTTATTATCATTATTTAATAGTTTATCTATGAAAATATCATTCTGGTTGTATTATTTTTTAAGTTTTCAATTTTTGTTGTTTTCTCATTTACGCTAAAAAAGCAAATATTCAAGTACATATTATAATGTAATACGCAAAACTACTAAATTACTACTTTAATTCTTGTAATTTCATTAAATGTTAGGATACCTCATTTATCACAAAACACTCTAATCTCCTGGTTGAACATAGTTAGCCAGCACGTAGTCCTGTTCTATGAATATTTATAAAAATACTGTTTTCGTGTTTAAACTACTACTGACTATTCTACAATTTTCATTACTACCTTATAATTTAGTTAATTATTTTTTAGTACTACAAGTACTTTATTAACAGTTTTATGACAGTCATTTATTATTTTAAGCTCCAAATGTACAATAACGTATTCAAGTATACAAATTTCAACTAGCAGTTTATTTAACAGCGCTGCTGAAGAGGAATTTAAAACCAGAATCGTCACCGTCGCCATACAAAACAATGGAATCATTATCTTTCACAACAATTAACCTCATCAGCTCTACCACTACAATAGTAAAAATAATAATGAATGTAAAATCAATACATATTTTTGGATAATCATACAAACCACATCTCTTTACAATTAAGAAAACCTATATATTCTATATACATTACTAATTATACTATTTCCTGTTTAAAAATTCATTTATGTACGCATATATAGTCTTCTGCTGAGATAACAATAAAAAATCAAGAGATCTGCCGACTGACTCCTACAACCACACAAAAATGTCCACAATTAAAATCCCAATAATTAAAACATCCTCAAAATAATCATCATCATATCCAAAAAAATATCCATCAAAAAACCTCTGCCAGTAGTCTCCAAAGGCCTTCGAGTCACCGTGGAATGCTTTGCCAAAGTTATTCATTCATCACGCTTTGTTCTCCGCTGCTATCAACGTGCTATAGCTTCAATAAAGTCTGGTTTGCTTTTGACAGAATGCCGAGGTGGGGCTGTCCATTAAACTTGGTGCTTGTAAGTCCAAAATCCCGTCATAACTTCGCAAGTTGCAAGCGGCTTGAAAAAAAGCGAAGATTAAAAAACCGGTTTTTTTGGGCTGCGAACAGTCGATCGTCAGAGAGAATGAGTGTGAATGACCCCAGAGGGGGATAATAAAAGTAGCAGCGCCACAAGGTGTTGTGTGGAAGGAGAGTAACGATAGGAGATTGTGTGTGGCACGGGAAAATGCACGACTTTTTTTGAGCATTTCTTTGAGCAGAAAAAATTTGAAAAAGGGTCGGGGCAACGCAACGAAAGCTGATGACTTTGGGATTGGACGAGGGAAAAGTCAATTGTTTGTTGTGGAGTAGGCTAAAATAATGATGATATTTCCCGGCTGCTAAAAACTCCTTGGATTGCCGTCTTTTTTCCCCTTCTTCTCCTCTCAAGTGCCTTATTATACACACACACAAAGAGTAGCGAGCAAAATAAAATAATATTTTTAGTCCCTTTATTTTGCTCCTTTGACACGGTTAGTAGTTTTTAAGGCTTTTAACATGGACAGCGATAACTCGGTAAGTGACCTGGGAAAGGTTAAAACTCAAGATATTACTTTTCCTGTGTTTGACCAAATAAAACTGGAAGGGAGGCCAAAATCCGGGATTATTTTGACAGTACCTATCACTCTTCTCAAGCTGTCAGGGATAAAAATAACTGTTTAATGGCTGTTGGAGAGAATAGATTTGATTGGGGAAGTTTTGGAGTGTTCCCGGGAGTGATGACAGTTAAGGTGGAAATTGGAGAAAATATTGATTGATTTTTAATTTGGAAATTGTTAGATCCCGGATTCTATTCAAATCGGCGATGAAACCCAGCCGAGAACGTTATACGTGGGTAATCTTGACGCCCAAATGACTGAGGAGTTCCTGGTCGTTCTGTTTTCACAAATTGGTCCAGTTAAAGGTTGTAAAATAATCCATGAGGTAAGTACTGAAAACCCTTTTTTTACTTCTCTTGTTGTCCCTCCGCTTTTATCCGCTTTAAAACTTTTACTGATATTGTAATTGTATCAGCTCTCCTTTTTTCCTTCACAAACCGGTTTGTGCACAGCAATTAATAAAAACTGTAAACAAAAATACAAAATTAAAAATATATAGATATTTTATAATTTTTTGGGAAGATTTTCATTTGTATACAAAAATCAAAAAAAAAGAAAAGATTGGCTTGGTTAAGATAAATTGTTCACAGATTGATTGGTTGAAGGTTCGGAATCATCCTGAATTCTGGAATCTGTGTCATTCGGAAACACAGGATCAAAATTGTGTCCGTTGATCAAAATCTCTCTAGGTCGTGGTGTGACGTTTAGGTTTTTCCCTCATTCTTCAGTTTCGGATGGGTTGGCAGTTTCCTTTGTTTCTCTTCATATAAATTTTCTATATATATATTTTTATATACAAAAAATATAATTAATCATTAATTTTAATAATAAATGGAGTGAAAGCTCTCTTTCATTCCATAAAATTCTGAAATTGACTTTATTGTTGTTGTGTGTAGAGAAGAGAGAGAGAGAAAAAGAGAGAGAGGAAATTGTAAAGTTGGTAATTAAAAAAGATTAATGGGAGAGGAAAGAAAGAGGAGAGCGGCCATCAACCGCACCGGCTTCTTCAATTTTCCTCCCCACCTCCAACTGAAGAGGTTCCAGAGATTCCTCCAGTGCGTCTGATCTCTCTCTAGTCAATTGTTCAAAGTTTCTCCTCTGCACAATCAAAGGACTTTGAAGGACCTTCACAAACAGGCAGGAGGACATTCCTCTCAGCAGTGCCTTAAGTGTGCTCTCTTCCTTTTTTTAGCAGTGATTCTGTGAAAAAAGTGTAATTAAAAGTTATAACCAAGTTATACTACAAATTTTTCGTGATTTTTTGAACTATAGTTCGTGATTTCTACAGTATTAAATCCTGTTATATATTTCAATTTTAATACAACTAAATATTGTAGTTGTTACCCACGCGTTTTTAACTTCAACCGTACCGTTATCCCATTTTTATCACTTTTTAATTTCACTTAAATGTGCGGCGTTAAAGTTTTATTCTTTGAAGTTTCACTCAATCAGTGTTTTTGTTCATTGACAATGTTCACTCACTGTTTGTAGTAAAAGTAAAGCGTTGGACAATTGTTTCTTGTAAATTTTGTACTCTGGATGTAGATAGTTTTGTTAATTTTCTTAGTTATTTCCAACATGTAAAAGTGAATTCCATTTTAACTATCTTTATATAATAATATCTATATATATACATCTAATTTGTTAGTAGTTCTGTTTTGAATTATGTTACTAGTGCTCAAATGAACTTGATTATTATTGTCTATACACAAAATCCCTTTTTTGGTGTTTTTTAATCGACAGAATAATTAAAAATTAAAACAACTTACACTAGTTACAATTGATCAGCGTTAGTTAAAACAAAGTAGTTACTGATGGACACAAAAATTAAAAAATAAATGTCTTAAACCCAAGTACCCAACCCTGTTTTTACCAACAAAATATTGTGCTTCCAGCAATCCAACTGTCCTATCAACTGTAAATTGTGTGCCATGAACTTGTAATTACAGTTAGTTAACTAATCAGAAGCATGTTAGTCGAATGACATATTCTACAATTATTTACGCACAGAATTGTGCATTTATAGTTTGACATCGTTCTTTTAATAACATGTTTACTGTGTCACGGACTCAATAATCCGCCGGTAAACCGGGAAACGACGTCAAAGCAGAGCAAATCATAATATCGCTCACGTGGCAGTTAAAATGTATAATTAAAATGTAGACATGTAATTCTACGTTTAGTGCAAGATTACCTCAAATATATCGAATTTTAATGGTCCATTTTAGTTGAGTCCATCATCAAAATGTAAACATAAATTACGTCTCTGTGTAGACATAAATTAGACTTGCATATTGTGAATTTTGTTACCTTGCTACGGGGCTACTTTGCTCATTGTCCCAAATAATTAGCAAAAGCCTGAATTAGTTTACTGTTGACCTGACTGCACTAACGTGACGTAGTTTACGTGCCTTCTTCCCGGAAGAAATGCACCTGCTGCGAACATTCTCAAGAAAGAGAAATTACCGCTGAGAAGATTGGTTATCTTCAGAATCCTTCTCACGAATCATCGCCAAATTCCAATATTTATCACGTAATTACATTAACGGTGATAGTTGTGCAGTAATAATGACAGTATATTTAATGGTAATTAAGTGGGGCCTTGGTTATTACTGTTGTTACCTATAAAATGAGTAATATCTAAAAGAGCCCAGCAGTGTCCAAAGTAATCATCTTTAGATAATCTTGACGGGTTTGAAATCCCTTTCTCTTTCACCATCTCATTTAATTATTTTTACTAAAGCAACCTATCTTTACGGCAGGTGGAAATATTAATTAGCTTTTTTTGTCACTATCTTGACTTTAATGACTTTTACCATAAAGTCTGTTATTATTGCTATATGCAAATTAAGCTCGGTGCATTCTCTACCTCTCTCTCTGCCCCATTTATTGACGTCTGTTGTTAAATTTGAAAGTTATTTCCTCTACATTGCCTTAACGGCAATACCAAATTGCAACTCATTCAGTCATAAATGTTGTTTGAAATTAGATTTTTGCAAAGGCAATTACTAAAAAAAACTATTGGCAAATTTTTTGCCCAGCGTCGTTTCACAACGTCTCATAAAATATATTCAAATTAGCGTAAAATTCCTTTTCAAAGCGGACTCAACCAAACAATTATACTAACCTCACTTATAACGTCTTTATAAATGATACTGTTATTATTTGGTCAGCAGAGATGCTCCCATTTAATTCAAAATTTCATCATAACAACGACCATGTTGACTGATGATGATGTGATCACTGTGTGAAAAGTGTGATGGGCCGAATCATGATTTTCATGATAATTTTCGTGTCACCAAATCCATCTTTCTCTCCTGCCTGCCTGCCTGATCCATTCATCAAAAGTAATGTAAAGCATGTGTCATTATTATGAAAATGATGCTAACAAAAGAAAAAAAAATTAGCACCGTTTTTTCCCTCCAAACAACTAACTGTGTTGACCGACTATTGTATTGTCCGAGTACACAGTAGTTGATGGCGTTTCAACAAAGTGACGATGGTCACTACTTATTTTTTTATTTTTCTTACACCTTACTCTGTCCACCGTACATTTTTTTCTCACGATCCATCTCTCCCTTTTGACTTTGGCCATATAAAAACCATTATAATAGCTGGTGTGGGAGTATGAACAAAGTACTCCGAGAGAGACGAGTCACTTTTGACAAATGACAAGGTGAGAAAAAACGTGCCAAGCCGTTCTACTCACTTTGCTTTTGTCTGTCCATTCTCTTGTTTGGCATTCGATTGTTTTCTTACAAGAAGCACAGTAAAATATCTACCTTTTCGGTATATATCTATCTGTGTGAAATGCAAAAATATATATGTGTACTTTCTCATATTATTAGGTAGTTCGGAACAACAGGTGCGTTTAATTTGCACTTTCATGGTCCCTATGACTATTTGCTTTACCTCTGCTGCGCTATCAATAAAATAAGGAAAAATCCGTAAAAAGGGAAAGACGACGGATAATATGATACGGTGATTTAAAAAAAATGCATACAATTTTTGTATAGTGTTTTTTCAGCAGCGATGAAAATGAAACTTACACACATTTTGTTTCGAAATGATGATCATAATATGTTATTGTTGTAGTTGTCATGTAGAATGCAAGAGATTTTTGTGTTTTTTTCATACATTTTCTTCTTCTTTCCTTCCTTCCTTCTTCAAGCGTCTTCATCTTTTTTATTTTCCTTGATCCTTTTCATCTTGTGTAGTGTATGCTGCTGTTGTTCCACTTCTGACGCTTTATTTCATCACTTAATGACACAGTCATGCTGCACTGGCTACGCACAACCACACCACACCGTCCCCACTACTACCACCATTTTTGCTTTCAAGGGACAAAAACAGTTTATCGTTTTCATTGACATATCCTACTATTTTATAAAAATGTTGAATATGTTGTGCGTATACAAGCAGAAAAGTGAGTTGAAAAAAGACTTTTTGTTAACGGAGCATCTTTTAATACTGTGGAAAAAAAACCAGTGTACTTTATAGGAAACTTACAACAAGAAAGAAAGAATGAAAGGAGAAGGGGAAAAATATATAGAAAGAATAATAGATGTGTATGGTAAATCATTTACAATAATGATTGCATTTTATTTCCTTCAGAATGAATGGTTTCAATGTATGAAAAAATACTTACACTTTGATCATCATAATAATATGTGGATTGAGAGAGTGTAAGCTCTGGGAAGAGAAGCGACAAAAATTGCTATTATGATTATGCGAGACATTGACAATGAAAATATTATGTTAGTATTGTTGTTGTATATGGTGTGGGGTTTAATGAGTTTTTCACGGAAAACTTGTTGCCATGGCAAGTCCAACGGAATTTTTGGATGCTTGAAGGTTTTTTTTGGGGTAAAAAAACGCTTTACTTTGTTTCAATTTCTTGCCGTGCTTGTAAAAAGGATAATTAATTAGCGGGGTGATTAGCTGCTCAATTTGGTGAAAGATTATAGTAGTTTATCTCTCTGGTCGTTATAAAAAAAGCTTGTATAAGTTGTCGTTGTAAAAGGTTCCTGAGGCTGCAATGTGTGCAAAATGCAATGAGGAAAACGCGTACATACGTCATTTGTGCACTGTGCACGTCAGTGCAGTACCATTATTTATCATAATTATTCACGGCGCTACAATTTTCAAAGAAAAAACAGTGTTTTGTCAAAATAAATCTGGCTTAGAACTTCTCTCTCTCTGAAAAAAATTTGTTAAGATGGTTGTTATAATAATGCCGTTGTTGCTTTTAAGCTTACAAATTATACTTTTTTTTCGAGAAAAGGGAATGAATATGCCTGAGTAAACAAATAATGCGTTACATACAAACTATACAGTAGATAATATAGCACACAGTAGTAATATGGGTATTTAAAAAGGAAAAGTGAATGTTTCTCTCTTCTTGTTGAGATAATCTTGAAGGGATTTTGGTAATGTGCGGAAAAATTAAAGTGCACATATTCACAGGAGATTTACTCTGGGGCAATTATTGATAGCGTATAGAGTAAAGTATTAATTTTCAAGAATTTGTAAAAAAAAGAATCACTTTTTTTCTTCTGCTGCGGTGCAGTTAGTGGTGGCTTCAGTGGGCAATTTGCAAAAGATGATGATGCAGCGAAACGGAAACAAAATTACAGATTTTTTTACAAAAAGAAAAGAGGCAAAATGACGACGAATGCATATATATGCGGGGGTGGGTTTTGTACACATGCTCATTAGTTAGGCTTCTCCTGCTACTGATCATGATTGTTAATGCGCGTGCGTGTGCGTAGCAGCGGTAACTTGTACGTAATAATTGTAATATTTAAAAAGCAGAATTATCTTTGTTTTCTTTTTGGATTTTCTTTAAGGCTATTATAACCTTGCAAAACATATTGGGTTGATAAAAGATGTTTTGGGATAAGAGGAATGATGAAAAGTTTTATGGAAGCAACTTCATTTCACTTTCATTGCTGCTCTTTTGCTGATTGTTGTTATTATTATTGTTACTCTTTTGTTGATGAAATCCGTTTGAGTAGGTACTTATAAATTGAGTATCTTATTACTCATCTTAATCAATGATCATATTTACTCGTTTAATTCAAGAAATAAAGTTTCTCGAGAAAAATCATCTTTTTTATAGCTTTTATGTATATGAGAATGCTTCAATAACTTATTTGGTTATTTATTAAAATCGTTTTTCCGCTTTCCGAGAAAAAAAGGGAAAAAATAGTAAAATAGCAATGCTGAGTAATGAAATCATCAAAATAATTGATCATGTGTGGTGATGAGAAAATGTGTACTTGTGTTAATATACATATCGTATATTATGATTTTTTGCGAACAACCCATAATTATATAGGCGTTTCCTACAAATATTTTCCAATCAGCTTTTCTCATATTTCAATTTCACACTTTTCATTTTTTCTCGCTTAGTATCCACACACACACGATGAATCATAAAATTGGATCGGAAACTGCAACGGTGAAAAAAATGACTTTATATGCAGAGCTACAAAATATATATCTTGAATTGATTACAATTTACAATATTCACACAAGCTATATAAATTTGATTGCTTGATTATTGCAAAGATCATTGTAATATTTTTATTATGATTACTTGTTATAACTGAGCATGATAAACACACAACACACGTGTGCCTACCTACCTGTAACCTACTCTTGAGTTGATTTTTTAATAATTTATCGCTACTTTTGTATTGCACCGTCGCCACTACCATTTTTCATGTTTCTTAAGAAAAACTGTTGCCGCTAATGAACCGAACATTTTTTTTGTGTAAAAAAATATATTCTGCATTTTTTCCCAAAAAGCATCATCGGGCACAATTATTTAGTGGCAGTAGTGCTCTGACAATCATGTATTGAGAATATGTGAGAGAGCCACACCCAACGTGGAAGAAATTTGTATCGCGTGAACATGCGAAAAATTCATTGATAAAAATCATGAGAGATTTGTTATGTGTGTGCGTTTTTTTATTGTACCTACTTGGATTTTCTTAAATGAAGGAGAAATTTTTTCGCGTAGGCACACTAAACAACGCCACGCGTTATAATCACCCGTCGGGTGTTAATTGGATGGACAGGCATGCAAACTCATGCTACACATGTTAACATGCATAATGCATGTATGTATGGTTGAAATTGATAATAAAATAATAGATAAAAAAGGAGAATTTAATAGAAATCACATCCTGGTCGGATGGACGAGCATACTGTGGTCAATATATTACGTAGGAGAATATGCCATTGTGTCATGTTGACCACGACAAGGACCGTGCGATGATTATAATTTATTTGCTCAAGTGTCCTTTCTTTTGCCACACCGTCAGTATATTTTAATGGCCGTGGTGGTGGTAGTGGATGATATAATTTCAAATCACTTTTGAGAAAGGTAGGGAGGGAGAGAGAGTTTTAGCTATTTTTTAACTACACCTTCTTCAATTTTATTTTCAATCAATTCATTTTTACTCGCTCATCATGCAAAACCAATAATTTCATTTGCTAAACATTTTTTATCTCGCTTTCATTTCAATTTTAAGCACAAGCTACATATATCCACATAAAAATAATACCGATATATAATAATGATCAGCCTCTTTACTTCCCCAAATCATGAATCGTTATTTTTATTATTATTATTTAGTAAAGATGCATCTAGTAAACATGTATATTTTACAAGTAAAAATTGCAAACAATTTATTACACATCTGCATACAGCCAACGGGCTTAACAATGAACACACAAACAAACTGTGTTGCACTTTTTTCACAGCTTGGTAACTCTCACCTTTTTTCTCTGAAGAAATTATGTGTTCATTGAGATGTGCTATTAGGCTATATGTATCATCGTTTCTTTTAACACGTCGATGGTCCATTTTTTCCCACGAGTTTTTTTTGTCAAAGTCGCAAAAAGTATAATTGGATAAGCATCTCTCTTCTCTAATGTTTTTTTCCGATTGGATATCAATACTTTCTTTTTGTACATCCCCCGAGGATATGATAAAAAAATTTCCTTGTTAAGCATCCTCATTATTAAGTGTATCGACAAAATATTTTTTGTTTGTCGGTTGCTAAGTCAGTGCCATTTTCTTTTGTCTTTTCCCGTCACTCGCTTTAAAAAAATGTGTTGGCATGGCATTTTTTTTCATTTATGAATCCTCTTTGGAATGAACTGTCAATTTGCTAATAATGATGATAGGAGGAGTAGAAATTGCTGCAGGTGGTTTTTGTGGAAGACGGAGGTGGACAAAATTGGCGAGAAGAAAATAATAATATGTATCAGTATCCATCCATTCATACATACATATAAATTATAAGAGTAGGAGGTAACGGGCTAGTTTACTTATATGACAATTATGATAAGGATCGTCTCACGGGGAAAATATAAAATAATATGTATTTCTTCTTAAACGTTTCTGTGCGCGACATCTGGGTCATTCTCGTCATAATAATCATTTATTGTGATGATGGCTCTGTGTATAGGTAGGTATTCTGGTGAAAATATGCGCATTTTTTTATGCATCCGTCACTTTGTACTTGGATTTTGGTTCGGCATCATTTGGCAATGTAGGACGGGCAAAGAGGAGTTGGACTGGGAAAGATTTGAAAAGGGGAAAAAAATAAGTGAGATAAGATGAGATGTCACTTTTTTCTTGTGTGCATGTTCATTCATGTCACATGTTTGTGACGAAGACGACGACGACGAAGAACAAGATGACAACAAAGAAAAGAGTGGCGTCATTCTCTCGGCCTTATAGTCGGTATATTCGCTTCGGCATATTGCTTCTAGTCAGGTATTTCACTTTTTATCATTTACGTCGTCGTCATGTCATGCATCATACGAGATGAAGAAAATACATATTAGTATATATAACAGCCGTAGGGGACCTTGAGGAAGATGAACGATGAGAAGCCGAGTGAGCCAGAGAGAAAAAATGAATTAAAAGCTGAAAAAGGAAAAGAAGGAATGTGGAGTGGAATAGGGAAATAAAATTCAAATGGTTTATAACGACAGCGTCGTCGTTGCTAAGACGCTGCTGCTGTGAAATGAAATGAAAAAATGCTTTAAGCGATTTTTTTTCTTCTTGGCAATTTTTTTTCGCGGTGAAAATTATCAACGAGAGGAGAAATGGATTATAATGATGAGATTTTTTGTTTGTAATTGTTGCTGTTGCTATGCGCGTACAAACAATAAATACATTTTTGCTATTGTCAAAGCGACAGGCTTAAGTTGTGTTGTACTTTTTTGGGTTTGGGTTTCGGTCATTTATTTATTGAGGTTTAATTAACCCACTAATAATTTTGCAAATGGACAGAGAGAAGGAGGATGCTGTAAAAATATAATATGGTGGTGGAGGTGGGAACAAGTGGCACAAAATTTGGCACTTTTGGACAATGCAGTTGACGTTGAAAGTGGGAAGTTTAAAGGATGGTTGGGTGAGGTGATGTAAAATTCCAAGCTAAATAATAATTAGGAATAAAGATGAGGAAGAGGCAAAGAAATGGAGCGGGGGTATTTACGTCCAACATATTTTCTTTTCAATAGGAAGCCAGAGAAAAGTAAAAAGGTAGTATATTTTTCGAATTTAGGAATTAAAGTACTAAAAAGCTATATACTAAATGTTTCGTGATCGTAGCTAATGCAGTTATGCACATACAACCACGCACCCTGTAAAACAATGAGGGTAAGAGGTAGATTTTAAAATTCCTAAATTTTTTGGAACAGATCCAAAGGGAACAGAGAAGTGAGCTAAAGTGAGTGGTGAATTTGGTAGTGAATCAGAAAAGCAAACTGAGAGAGGAAGATGAAGGAATTAAATATGGTTATTAATACCACTACGATTATTATTACTATTACTGCAAATACTGTTATAGAGTTACAAGCCAGAACTATAAAAAAATGATGAAAACGGCCATGACCACTAACTACCTACATTATCATTTATGCGTGTCACTATTTTTCTCTATGCGTTATGATTTCAAAAGGGAAGGGAATGGACCATTTAAAAAAATATGTACATACCTAAGTGTGACTTGGGGTTACTTGATAAGCTATCATATCACTTTATCAATTGTCACGTTCCTCTTCCTTCCCATTCCTAGGTCAACAATCGACGTAAACATTTATAGACAAGACAGTATTATCTCCTTTTCCGCGATTGTGTTTTTAAAAACATAGACATGGCATTTCATTCAAAATTGTTTGCTTATTGTTCTCCCTCCTCCTCTTCTCAACTCTGTCCTTTTCTGTACAAGGCATACATACAAGTAGTAGCAGTCAAATAGTGCATTATTCAGGGCGTGCAAAAAACAGTTAAGAAGAAACTGCAACAATAATAATAATAATAACAACAGAAACAAACAAAGACTTTTTTCTCTGGCCTTTGGCAGCTGCCATTGTTTAATTATTGTTGCAGCACAAGTCGTAACAATTGCACCAGTATAGCATGTACATTTATTTTTCAGTCTATTATGTTCAGCAGCAGTAGCGAACACGTCCTTAATGGGAATCCAAGAGAGGAGAAAGAAGAAGAATTTTATTGAAACAATCGTGTACATTCATTCTGTTGCCATGACAGAACGCTCGCATCATCCCAAACTTGCTTATCATCACCACACCACCAAGCCCATCATCGGCTTTTGTTATTCTCTTTTTGATGACGATGATCAGGATTTGACGGTTGATGTCAATGCAATCTCATGACAATCACAAAAGCTATTATGACGTCTCATTTACAAGTAAAGTAGGCATGTAATATCCATTGCAGTAAATATATTTTTTCCCTAAATAAACGGATTATCTTGATGATAATTGCCATGTTAATGGGCAGTTTAAGATGAAGAAAAAAATTATATTAAAGGATCATTTTTTTTCTTTAATATTTTTTGCCTGTCTCGTAAAATACCTAATCAGCTTGTCATAATGAATCATACAAGACTCGAAGCTCATATCATCCTCCGTTTTTTTCAACATTTGCATTTGCTAAAATCCCCTTTTTTAATACGGATTACTACTAACTAACTTACTAACATTTTCATTTCACTCTTGTTCATCCTCTCGTGTTGTTCATATTTTTTATAGGAGGGGACGTTCATTCACTTTTGAAAGTATATCATATTATAGGAAATGCATGCATTTGTAGTAACTTCTCTGCTGCGGCGGTGATGATGTTACCGTGCGTGCCGTTTTGTGGTTTCAAGCATCTTTATCAATTAATATGGCTTCTTCATGGTTTTTTACTGCCGAGAGATGCTCATTACTACAAATAAAAAATGAAGGTATGCATGTATGTATATATTCGTACCGCTGCATTTAGTAAGTCAGATGAAGACAGAAAATAATCCCATTGTTTTATTTTTTTCTTCTTTATCCTGTGAACCTTTACGGTTTTTAACAACTTGAATGGGACAGGTAGACAGAAAGATGCAGAGAGGGTAATAAAGAGAGTGTGCGTTTTATTTGTGTAAAAAAATTGATTGCCAGTTGATTGCTTAGTTGGTTACAAGAATGGACATCTTTCTTCGAAGATGTTGATACAGCAAATTTTTATTATTGAAATGGAAAGTTGCAGGGAGGGTTATAGTAAGTAATGCGGAATGAGGAATAAAAAAATGAAAGGGATGAAAAAAGTTGAAAATGAGTGAGTCAAAAGGAACTAGCAGAAAAATGGTACAAATTTGGGCAGAGTGAAGTGATAAAGGAACAAGAGATAGGAAATGAAAATGGATGGATTAAATTAAAAGATAATCTAGCACATTAATAGTTTTAGGCGGTTAAAAAGCAAACAATAAAATTAATAAAATTGAAAATATAGTAATAAAAACGTTATACTTTTAAGGAAGAAACCAATTACTATAAAAGGCTGATAGATTTAGGTAATTTGTACCTTTATCGGCTATTAAGGGAAACTCATTTGCAAATAAATTGTGTGAGTTTTTTGTGGTGAATGGAATGGATGCAGAATGTGATTATCGAGGTTTTATCGAGAAACAGTTTCATTTTTCTAAAACCATTAAAATTCCTCATCACTTATTGTTTTAAAATATGCAAAGATTTTGATTTGCCGGAACAAGGAAACCTTTAAGGGTGTGCGTTCGGGCCCCCTTTTAAAATTTACGATTTCAATAATAAATAACAATAATTTTATCATATTTTGATTATTTTGCATATATATTTTTGCAGGTTTTTATGTATTGTTGTTGTTTCACAGTTTGAGTGACACGCTAATAGCTAGGTTTTCAGTTTCGAGATTGTACATTGTGACGCCATGTAGGAATGGTTTTCATACAATTATCATTTCTAATAATAGAGGTTTTAATAATTACTGTGTTTTCGCTTCTCTCTCTCTCTCTTATTGTTGCTGTTGATCATTGTTGTTTTTTAGAGTAGTTTACCATTTTCAATATTTTTTATACCCTTCACTGACCACCATCAAATAAATTACTTTCCAAAAACTACAATTTTAATTTTTTTACATAAGAGGAACAGAACAAGTAGAGAACGCTTTCGTTAAATATTGTTGCAGAAAATTTGTTAAAATGGTTACTGCAGTTCTGTTACAATTTACTTTTAAATGTGATTGTTGAGGAGGAGAAAACATAAATTGTTTTCAAGGTGTTTGGCCCTCCTTCTCATCAAAGCGTCAAATGAGTATAAAAATTAATGTAAAACGATTGATAATTGTTTTGATAAACGGTGATGCTAATGATGATAATATATTTAATGCTTATCACTTGTCTGTAGTCAATTGGAAACCATTTAAAGTAAATTAAAGCCAGTACATTAGTTTACTAATTTTGACCAAATCGTATACTCTCATCTGAGAGTCTTGACGGCTATTGTGATGACCGTTATCAATTATTATGGCACAGCAGCATATCAGAAATGGTGTAATGCAATTTAATGTAACGTAATCATATTAATTAGGATTTTAAAATCGAGCTGAAATCACTCACGCTACACTGCGCTGCTACAACAATGTTCACTGATTTTTGAGTGTGAGAGGTTCAGTGTTACCATAACAGCAATTATTATTTTTAGTGATAATATTTTTTACCTTGTCCACTGCACCTGCAACTTAAAAAAAGAAACTAAAATTTTGAAACAACGTTATCCTGTTTTCATAAAAAAATCCAAAATAATACTTTGAAGCTCAAACATTGTATGGGTATGAACTGTATGAACTAATTAGTAAACAAAGTAAACTAATGAGAATCTGTTTTTACTTTTCATATTTTCTTGTAAATCGTGACCATATCACCGTGACAGTAATACAAGCGTAAATACAGAGATACACTTTTGTGTCGTTTCATAACAAAATAAACTTTGTAATTATAACATCGACTCATATTCCGTTAAATTCATGATGCAAACAAACTACTGAAAAATAAATCTGATGATACTTGTTCGTCTTGTTATCTTGTTAGTTTTTCAAATGATAATTAATAATTTCAAAGAATGAGAGATATATACCATATAGTTCTCTCTAGCCTCACGTCACAGTTAGCTATTTATTTATTAGCTGAAAAATCGTAAAAAAAATAGCCACCATACAGTAAAATGTATTAGAGCACCAGCAAAGGATATTGATAATTTGGCAAATCTTTTTAGAAAATCACAGTCTACCCCAAAGTTTGTAATAATTATCAAAAAGTAATAATATGTAATATTTTGATTAAGTGAAGCGGCACCATTACCAGAGCACAATGTTGCTGATATGCTTAAACTCTACAAAAGCACTTTCATAATAACAGCTTGAGTTATTATCACTGCTACTAAATATTTTAGGTATTATTATTAAACCTTTACTAAATAATGTAGCAGCTCTTTCTGTGTGATTAGGAAAAGTGATTAAGCACAGATTTTTATATTTAAAATCTCCTCTTAATTAATGTAACTAGTGCACACGCGTTCTGCTCCTCCTTCTACGTCTCACGTACAATTTTTCTATACGCTCATATTATATAGAATTGTGTGATTGTGAGGAGAGCTTGAAAAATTGTTTTATGTCTGATAAGCAATGATAACTGATTTATTTAATATTGATGCTACAAATAACACAGGTTTTAACCGAGCGAACTATTATGCTAGATCTCTATGCATGTAAAAGGCTTATAATAAATGGTCGGGGTAGTGTAGAAAGAGGAGGAGATCTCCTCAAAAAATCTGATCATGTTTTCTACTAGTTTTGCAGTTTTTGCATTGCTCTTTTCAGGTTATCTTTTCGTGTTTCTGTTTCTGGACGGGTGAACTAATGATACACTTACTTACTTAATCATTTTAGTGTTCTTTTGTAAAACCAAATTGGTTTATAAAACGGCAAGCCTCTAAAAATATTTTACATGCAGAGAGCAATAATAACAAAAGAACAAGAGGCTGTTTTGGGGATTTGTTAAACGTGGGCTATCGATTTCGATACTACGTGTCTGCTTTGTAATAATTTTATAGTGATTTTATGTACTAAAATAGGTTTGAATTATGCATAGTGGATAGCTTTTAGTAGATATTTTTGATGGTAATATTAATAGTAATAATAAATAGCCCTCTCTGTGTGTGTAAGATAATTGCATACTTTGCATGTATTTATTTGGAGCAATTCGAAAGTAAGCCACGCTCACAGACTGGAATATATTTCATGGACGAGTTGTTTTAACTACGGCCAACAGCAACAGCGTGTAGCAGTTTTAATTTAATAACATTTACGAACAATAGGAGCAATAAATAGAAGTTTAGTTTTAGCTTCTTTGAGAAAGGAGCACACACAGAACAACAACATGCAATGCAATGAAAGGGTTAGAAAAGAAGGAAATAAAATCTTTACGTTTTTTACGATACCACCGTTTCCACCCACCCATTACAATAAAATAATAGTAAAATATTGATAGTTAAAAATAGTAATGGTTGGTAGATATATATACGTAGAAAACCTTGGGGCTGTTCATTGGTGGCGTCAATATGAAATCGTTTAATGATTCATGAATGACTCTTCTTTTTGAACAATAAATGGTCTGTTCTGCTCCAGAGATTTGCGTTGTATTAGCTATTATTATTATTGTTATTATGACGTTGTAGATTTTTGTTTCAACTTTGCTTTTTTAATCTTACCGTGAAAAAATTGTGCAGTGGTGGTATTACTGCTGCTTCTGCTCTGGTCGTTGTAATAATCATAAAGGTAAATGAGAGAAGAACAAGATGGTTGACTAGTTTTGTAGTTCGAAAGAGATAACCTATCTTGACGATGGATGATGAGCATCAATCATAGTCGTTAAGCCACCCACCACTGCACCACCACAACGCCTGCATATTATTGTGTGTATATTTTCAGACTCAATAAGATTATTCGCCTTTCTCCTTCTTCTCTTCTCTCTACACACAAACGTATATTCAGAATAACTTAATATGGGAAGATATAAAATTATTATTATGCCGAGTTTATTATTGCCACAGAAACATAAATTATTATGTAGTTGCTACCGCAACTAGCATCCTAGTATTGCACTGGCTATCAATTTGATCTAGACAATTCTATGGTCAGTTTTCTTCTTTAAAACTGACCACATCTTCTTCTCCGTTTCCTCCACTTCCGGTTATTGTTTCCAAACCCTAGTACAAATGCCATTTCTGATCCAATCCAATACGCAATGATCGAGAAATATGTAAATTGAAAACCGGGATCAAACCACACACACGTCTCTATGAAAACTCTTCACAGAAATGCACCGTCACATCACCCAATCCACTTTCGTTGAAAGATTAAAGCAATGAAGCCGAAAGAAATATAAATACCTCTGTCATCCTCGTAACAATCATCTTTTCTATCTACCTGTGTTTCTCGATCTCACAATGTATGCACGCGTGTGTATGTATGTGTGTGTCTTTTGTCATTTCAACTCAACAAGTCTATCTTAGCTTTTAAAACACTTTGTTGCTTTTGCTTCAAAATCCTCCTTTTTTGCCATCCGCATCATCCTCATCTCCATTTTGTTACAGATCATTGCACCCTGCTCTCAATTCTATTTACTTTGCATTTACCTTGAGAGCACATCATCATCATCTCAAGGAGCCTCTAGCTCTTTTTTTTACAACAGGGCTTCTTGTTGCATGTGCTCCCTCTCCTTTCTTCTTATTTGATCATCTCACTCTCTACTCCACTCTAGGGCAATTGCGCATATATGTGTAGGCATATATTAGAGAGATATATTTTTTTTCTATTCTGTTTTTTTTTTGCATGTGATGACAGGCAGGACAAAAGTAGTAGTAGCAGCAGTAGAGCGGAGTAGTAAAGCCTTTTAAACCATCTTGTTATTATTGCAAACTGGCATTGTTGTTCTTTCTCTACTTCAATTGACAATTGTACACGCATGACGGAACTTGATAGAGATGCCATCATGATCATCATGACGAGATGGGGAGCACACGACAAAAAACTAAGGGAAAAAAATCATCATCCGCTTCACTTGCACTTTGTTTCTTTCTTTCTCTCCTTTTTTTCACAAGATGAAGAAAATGAGATTCTTGTTTGGTTTCAGTTTCAGCTCAGTTTACTGTATAGTAGGCTAAAACTGCTACTGCTGCTGACTGTGGGGAATTTTATAATAGGAAATTGTTCCTTGATTGTCATCGCTACCACTTCTACTAGTACAGCTATTATTATCGCATCTCAAGTCTCATTTTCATCAACAATGCCAAACAAACAAGTTTGGCATTTGATGTTACAACAAGAGCAACAAAAGCAAAACTGCAAACCACATTTGCTGTCTTCACTTTCATTTTTTATTTCTCCGACTAACAATCTACCGAGCTGCTATATATGATTCCATTATGTCATCATAATAAATGATTAGCCTGCTACAGTTTTTTTTTCTTGAAAGAAAATATATTTCAAGTGCCCACCAGCCGGATATGAATGAAGGACCTTCACATTCGCATAATAATAATAACAATCATAACAATAGCGTTAAATGTCGTTTGTCGTCCTCCTCGTCATGTTCATGGTCGTCGTAATAAGAGGGATAATAATAATAACAATTGTAGCAAGTATAATAATAAGCGAGTTAGTTGTCACAGAGCTGCAAGTAGTATAGTAAGAGGGCAAATTGTTGGGTTTTTTCTGGGGAAAATTAGCTGATTGTTTGTATGTTTTGTGTGTACACATGCTGATTATGAGGTGGAGGGGAGGAGGGAAATGACTGTGGGGAAGGATATTATTATTATTATAGGTATGATAATGATAATGATGATTGTTATTATCATGTTTACGATGACACTTTTTGTCTCATTCATAATCATCATGGTACATAGTCGTCATCTGCCGTCTCTTCATTATTACACGGGCTGGTAGCCGTAACGTCGGAGGGAGTTGACGATGATGAGAGGGGATGAAGGTACTTATTTATTTTAAAAGCTGCTCATTGTTGATGAGTTGGTTGGTTGAGCGTAAAAGTGAAGCGAAAGTGTACCTAACTTATACTACTATACCATTTTATAATGCTTTTTCCTCATTATTATTACCATCACTACTAACTATTTGCAGTGATGCTAATACTACTGCAACAATAAAATAGGTAATTAAATACTTATAGGGTTACATACAAGAACAACAACAACAGCAACAACATGTATGCTTGAAGAGCAATGTGCAAAACTACAAGAAAAAATGTGGTTGTATATGAATTGTATTTTTCGCTGTGACTTTGTAAGCCCCAAATTCCAAAGAGCTTATTATGTATATATTTTAGCAATTGTTTTTAGAAATAATGAAAGAAAATTTTGAGACCGGCTTATATTCAAAGCATTACGGTATTTTGAAAAATAGCCTTGATTGTTGCTATTTTCGTTGTTTGGTCTTTTCTCGTTCTATTGTTGATTCTGCAGAATTCTGGTTAGTTGTGGTGGAGTTGTTGTCGGCTTGACTGACCATGCAGCGCACAATTCTACTCCTGCAATTTTTGCATGCGTGCATGGT
>JAHZMV010004675.1:0-14276 GCA_027743765.1 Coecobrya sp. COE2 | reverse complement strand
GCACAAACAAGGCTTTTGTTATTGCAGAAAAAGTAGCTATCGGTAGCAGTCATCACAGAGACGTAATAAATTGCGTATTAACTAACTGACAAATGTATATGGGCTATATCGTAAATAATGAAGGTGAAAGGAAGGCAGAGAAAGTTCTGAGAAAAGAGAATAGATCCTTTTGGGAATTAATATGGGAAACCGATAAAATTGATGAAAATATTCTTCTCCGGCTTTTAGCAATTAGGCAGAATTGGGATAATTTGAGGAGAAATGATCCATATAATAGTTGCTTGTTCAATAGCTGAAATAAAACTACCAGAGATATGGTCCAAGAGAAAGCAAATATTACTTCCGTAATTTTAATGCAATTTTGTAAAGAAAATTTTCCAGAAAACGTATAGCATTTATATTGAGTACAATTAAGTATACGAGTGTAAACAATAAAGGGAAGAATTTGGAACGCTGGTTGGTCGTAAAATAATTGGGACTCTCTTCTTTTCATCCAAAGTGAACTTTTAAACTGCCTATATAAAATATTATAGAAATAAGAGAGTCAAGTGGAAAAATTAATTTAAATTCTGGTCCTTCCCCCTTCTGATGACTTTGCTAGTTTACGACTTTCCTCTTCTAATTTTCTAATTTATTTGCAAAGGGAAGAAGAGGAACCACTCAAGTAAACAAACGTGTAGGTTATAGATAAACGGATACAAATACTTAAAGAAACTACATGCATGGTTGTGTGAGCATGCATACACAATCATTCATTAGGGTGGTTTCAAAGGAAAAATTTAATTTTCACTTAAAATGTAAAGAAAATAACTCCATTTTATTACCCTTCTTGATGACGCATATGTGACGACAACAGCGACACTCACCAGAGAAAAGACTATACTGTCTACATTCAATTTTCTCCAACTTCTTTATTCTCATCGGCATGCTCATCATCAAATGCAAAAAAAAGTATCAAAATCATCCACATCGTCAACATCAACAAGTCCATTCATTCATCCCAACAGCAAAAGCTCTCTTCTTTTCTTCATTTTCATGGCTTGTTTATTTGAAAATCTCTCTCAAAATTAACAAGTGGAAGTGGAGCAGCAGAAGCAGCAGCAGCAGCGCTACCACTACTGCCACCAGAATTTTCTAGAGAGAAGATAGACTTTGATGGATTGTCCGCAATAATTTTCAAGACTGCCTCTCTTCTGCCTCTGAAAGCCAGTTGAAAACTGTTGACGAAAAGATCCAGTTAAGCTGCAAGCTAAAAAGCATGCGGAAAGAAGAAAGATGCAGTTTTTCACAAATAAGCCTTGTCAGGAAATACGTCAAAATGTCGGACTGTCAGGTTTTTTTGTCTTGCACATTTACTGGTGCATGGACACCCTTAAAAATAGATAAATGCCAGGCTAGAGGGAATGCAGAGGATGCGTTATTATACAACTACTACTGCCGTTTTTACTTTCTGGTGTTTCGTTTTACAAAATCATGCAGTCATGCATGCAACGTGTCTTGTCTCCTGTCTATTCTTCTCTTCTTCCTTTCATCATACCGCGCCACCACGGCTGCCACAGAATTCCTGCTTGCCTGGCTTGCACGATATCGTCTCTTCTCCCCGTCTTCGCTTTCACTTCCTGTCAGTTTGCAAATTAGTTTTGAAATCCTATTTATGTAACAACAACAGTTATATATATATGAAAAGTGGAACGAGCCGAAGAATGAAATATTACGCAGCAAATACATAATACAATTAGGGGCTGTCCATTTGAAATTGGTTAGAGGAGCAGGTATACTTCTTAGAAAACATTTTGCACTTAAATATTAGAATCTGAAATTGAATGTCCGTCAAGTTATACGCATAACTTATTAAATGAAATGTCCCTTGGTTCTCAAAAATTGATGCGCAGATATAGGTATCATCAATCTAATTAATTTTTAAGTGTTACATCATCCTTTATTGTTGGTGCGGTTTACATAATATTTGTTGTTCTGCTGTCCATCAAATCCATACCTATACGAATTTTCTCAACTAGGTAAAATCTGTCAACATGTCATGAAGTAAATGCATCACGAGTATTTAACGAGTGACGAATGAATGAGAAGACAAAATTATATTACACAACATCATAAACAATTTAACCACAAAAATTTTTTGTAAGGAAGCACACAAGAATCCTTAAAATGAGAAAACAGACTTCGTTCAGAATATTCTAATTTACTGCTTTGTTTTCTCCTTGTGACAGGCGGTAAGCAAACCTATTTAGTTCGTGGAGCCATGTGTGAGCTTGTTAGGATGATGGCCTGCTTGCTCGTTGAAACATATATACGTAATTTTCGTAGCGCAATTTTATGATGAAATGACAAGCTGTCATATTATAGGCACGGCACTTCCGTTCTGTCTCGTTACGTTTTATACAAAGTTATATAGATATCCTAAGAAAAAATACTTTGTAAATACTCCTCCGCTTTCATCGTAAATACCTATTACACAATCTAATATTTGTTTCTAATGCAAAGACGTGATGTTGCAGAAGATGACAAGACAATATGGTTTTTAGACAAACAAGAAACGTAAAGCTTCCAAGAACAAGTCAGACCCGAATTGTACCTTGTACATTTTTACTGCGAATTAGTCAATCCAGTCAAAATGGCTGTACTCTTTTTCTTTTGATGATAATTACACCAGAGCGCTGACAAGTAAACGGCTGCAAATATATCGTTATGTCTGGCCGAATAATTTGTAAGTTGATTTTAGAAAACTAGGTATATGTATATCTGCAAAAAAATGCTCTTCTGGTTCTGGTGGGCTGCTGCTTTTTCTGGTTGACTGTTTTATGTTGTTTTCATTCATTAAGAGAGATCCAAGGAGAAAAAATATAAAGTAGGCCAATGAACGCCAGAACCAGAGAGAGAAAAATGCAGAGTGGTTTGTCGTTGAAATTTTGTCGGAGTAAATGTTTCAATTGACGGGTTCTACATGTACATAATATATTCACGTTTGGCTAAATGTGCGCCTCATTTTTCTTTTTGCAACATAATGCGTGTGGGTGTTTTTTTCGGTGAAATTGAAAATAAAAACATGAGAGCTCAACAGCCATTTTATTGTTTGTTTTTGTTTGTTCTTTTTACCCAACAGGGATTTGGAGCACAACAGGATTGTCAGGGTGGAAGGTCGTGTTTTGCATGGGAATGGGCGTCTTAGGGCACTGTAAGTTTGGAATATGATTACTTTACTTGAGCTGTGATGCTGATGTGAAAACCTTTGTTGTTTTACGTCAACGAAAACTCTGAAAAGTCTGAAGAATAACATTATTGTTTTTATTGCTAGGCGGCTTGGCTATAATATGGTAGATTACATTGCCCCAGACGCCTTCCAACATTTGAGCAGTCTCACCATCCTGTAAGCATGTTATGTCATAATATGTATGCTTTAAAAATAAATTGCATAGCAGAATTAAAATAGCAGTTTTTTTATGCAACACCTTTCTGTGTTTTAGGGAGCTAAATAACAACAGGTTAAGTACGGTACCTGCTGAGGCTCTTCAAAAGTTGCCGAATTTGCAAGAGCTGTAAGTAAAAAAAATTATGACATTTATAAAATTAGATGTCCTTTAATTAATTACTTTTTAATGTAAATGTTAATGAATTATTGTGTCATTTTCAAACGTGCTACATATTTTTTTAATTAACAGGAGTCTAGCACACAATTATATAAAACGGATTGATATACCGTTTCACGATATCGTTCCTAGAATCGTTCTTCTGCAAGTGAAGGACAATCCCATTCAGCATATTCACGTTGATGGGTTTTCCCAGTTGCATCATTTAAAAATGCTGTAAGTTAATTTAATTCAAATCATGTAAAAATCTTGAATATTTCAAATTCAACGATTACATTTTAGTACAAGATTTTTCCTCTATGAAATTTTATTGTAGAATCCTATCCAGTGTTAAGAATCTCACTTTCCCCTATTTAAATGGGACGTCATCTCTGGAAGTCCTTCGTATTGACCGATGCCCTCTTCAAACTGTTCCAGATAGCTTGTGCGCTTTTACACCAAATCTCAAAACCTTGTAAGTTTTTTCAAAAATCACTATAAAATCTATATACATATATTGACAATAATGAAAAAACGTGCCGCGGTTTTGTAACTCTTTTCATCCTCTTTTTTTAACAATTTCCGTGTTTCTTTACTTTATTTGTTTGCAGAGATCTCAAACTCACGAATTTGCAGAGACTACCCCGATTGTCCGATTGTACCGAGTTGCGAATATTGTAAGTATTTTCATGTTACTCAAGTATGCATATATAAAGTTGGAATCTACGTTTTTAGTAATATCTGCTGCAAGAACATAAATAAAATCTCTTTTTGGTTTATTTTGCGCGTCAACTTGAACGCATTTCTTCCTCCCCATCTCACACTCACAGATAACAAGTTTGTCTTTGTTGAACTGCAATATAAACTGCATGTAGTTTGGTGGTGTGTGCACAGAATGTCTATTTTTTTTATCTTTTTCAAACACCAAAAACAAATTGGAATTGTGAAGTATGCTATTCGATAGTACAAATATTCTTGTTGACCCGGATTTAATATTTGACATTTGAATGCTTATATACTTTACTAGTGGCAATCGTAATAATAATCCAATAATATTTGATTTGAGTGAGGTCAGTACAAGAGATTGAGAATTTGTCCCAGATTTTACACTGATTTTTCTCCCACCGAAAAGAACGGAGGGTCGAGGGCGGAAAGTAATAAAATGATAAGTTTGCCAAAATGAAATATGAGTAAAGCGAGCACTCTTTCGTTTCCCTTTCTCCTCAAATGAATAAAAAAATATATCTTAAAAAAATTATCATAGAAAATTATTGAATGTTTTTCTCATTTTTTCAGGGAGCTTAATAGCAACAACATTACAGAAATAGAGGACGGTTCCATGGAAAACCTGGAAAAACTTCATGATTTGCACATGCAAAAGAATAGCATCAAAAGGATTGAAAACGGCTCGTTGCGGGGTCTCGCCAAATTACGTGTGTTGTACGTAAAACATCAAATTATTGCCTAAAACATTAATTGCTGTTATTATTAGTATGTAAATGAGGATGTTGACAAAAATATTATTTTTTATGGTTGGTTTTTACAGAGATTTGAGTTTCAACAAAATCGATCACATTGATACTGGCGCTTTTCTACATGTACCTAACCTCAGAGATCTGTAAGTTGGTTTTTTTCTTCAAAAATTTATATTTCTAACAAAATTATTTCAGCCTTATAATAATAATACTCGCCAAAAAATAACTGGCTAAAATATTTTGATTTGCCAATGCATTTATCATCATCCCATGCAGGGTTTTTGGCTAAACTATCAAAGCAAAAGATTGTAAAAATATACCATTTGAAAAAATGAAATATAGCTTGACTTAGAATCAATAAAAAAACTTTCGGTTGAAATTACATGATAATGGCACATAATAGTATTTCCCGTTATTCCTCATATAACGACCGTGACTACGGGATATTATGATGCGCGAGTGGTTATTTTGCGGTGCAGTAAATAATGTGAAAAAGCTGTAAATTTAACTCTCAAGGAAAAATCGGAGGAGGATGAAAGTAAAATATAGTGCTCCGGAAGCTATTTGCGACAGAAATGACATTTATGTGAATTAAGAGCTTTAGCATTTCCTCTCCCTCTCTATCTCTCTTATAAGCCATATTCCACTTTTGATTTTTTTGTATGTGTGGTTTTCGTTTCCATTTCTGTTTTTATAGTCATCATACTCAAAAGAAAGCAGAAAGGCAAAATGTCGTTTTTATTTCTGCTGTTAATATTGCGGTAGTTGCGTTTTGTGTCTGAGGAGGACTGTACCAATATCTTTTTCATTGACAAAGGTCATTAGCTTAAAAAAGAAAATAGAGTTTATTTTATATTATGTCATCATCACACAAGCCCATACTAACATTATTACATGTAGTCTGATAAGTTATGATGGTGTCTGGCAGGATTTTACTTGAAAATGTACAATCGTAAAAAAACCATCTTAATGATGCCCAAGACTTTATTATTTACCAGAAAATAAATATTCCTGTCTTGACAAAAATTACACAAATACAGCTTTACAATCTTAATCTCCACTTTCCTTTCATATTTTATTCGTTTTTTGAAAAAAAAGGAATCTGAATGACAATCTCTTTCCGACCCTGCCTCCAACCGGTCTGGAACGTCTGGAGGACTTGAAAACGCACAACAACCCAAAGCTTATAGAATTTCCGGGCCCGGAGTCCTTTCCCAGCGTGACACGTCTTGCAGTGTCCTACGCCTATCATTGCTGCCAATTCATGGGAATAAGAGGATCCGCTTCTAGTGATATCAAGGATTACATTTTGTACACGGATACGGACACCGACTTTGCAAATAGTCTGAATTGGTCTTGGCCCGGATTTGGTAAAAAAATCTTTTACAAAAAAATTATACAAAATAATTTATATCTCGCATCGCCCCAAATGAAACAATATACATTAATAGCAAGCTATTCTGCTGCCCTGCAAACCTAGATTCATATGGCCTGAAAATCTTTGCAAAATTAGTTGGAATTACTCTAGTTGTGCTAATGATTTATGCCATCTGCAAAACAAGATTATCCGACGACATAACACACTCTCCTCATGCATGAATGAATGCAGAGATTAAGCTTGAGAGAAACAAAAATCCGTCAAACTCATCATCACCACCTTCCTCGTCATTCATCATCGAAAGTAGAAAGTATTCTTTAGCAAAAAGTTTTTATTTGCAAACCAGCTGCTTGTATAGCAACAGTAGTAGTATTTTCCTGATTATATTATTGGAAGCTCGTTTTCTTATCGTCTTTCTCTTTTTCCCAAATTAGCCAAACTTTACTTTACTTAGGTTGCTTGCTACTGTTGTGTAGTTTCCTATAATAAAACAATATATTTCAATTACTTAAAATTTTGCCAAACTGGCACACACACAACTACACGATTTAATTTGCCTAACTACTGGCTTGCTACATTATTACAACAGCAGATGCATGAATGAGTTACTTGCTTCACTGGCAAAATGAACCTATCGTTTTGAGTTTCACTCATAAAAAATATTAGCACAAACTGAGCCCCAGTTGAAGTGGAGCAGTACAAAACAGCAGCATGCCAATAAACTTAAATATCTAAATGAATGTTACATTGGACAAGATGGACATGAGTTGTTTGAAGTTAAGCTACATAAACAATAAAAAGGAAAAAAAAAACTTGTCTGTGTTTCTCATTAAAATGAAGAACCAAAAGCTCAGAGAGAAACAAGCACACAGGGTAATTTAGTTAAGTAAGGAAGCAAGATATATAAAAGCATATTACACAAATATTTCGTTGTACTTTTTTTTCAAAAGTTCACTTTTAGAACAACGAATCACTAAAGAAAAACAAATTGGCTATTTATCTTAAGCCATTCATTCATGTGCATACTAGCAGAGGCGAATCAATTCTTGGCAATTTTCTCAAAATGACAGAGAGATGATAACGGAAACTTGGTGCTAAAAAGCTAAAAACAACAGCAAAGGATCAATAAAGAATTTCTTGTCTTGTTATCCTCTCTGAGAGGATATTATTATGCACTGCAGTTGTTTTGATTGCTGCAGCTTCTCAAATAACAAATTTGTAAGAGAGTTGGCAGGAATGTCCTCATTTCTTGTTGTAACATTGAGCTAATCATTTTGATGATCATCTTCATTTTTAGAGTGTGTCATCGCGATGATGACACCAGAGAAAACTTGGAAGCATAATAGCTCCATGCTTTATTCAAACTGCTTAAATCCGTTTTCTGGTGAAAAAAACCTAAACTTGTTACTGGATGGAAAATCTGGTTTTAACATAATCTTTCTGGACAAATCCAGATAAATGCAGATCATTTCCAAGAAAAACTATGTTTCCGACTTAACAAAGTTGTGTCAGGAGACGACTAGCAGACTCCACAACAGTTAGTGTAGATGGATTACATGTAAAAAAATGACACCAAATAGGTGGATAAAATAGGTCATCATGTTGTCTCTCAGATCCCGTTACAATGTTTTCTCCGCAGTTTTCCATTTTTGCTCCAATTTTCATTTCAACTTATTTTTTCCGCGTACGCCTAAGCGCTGAGCGGAAACTTAAAAAAACCTTAATTTTTACAGTTTCCTTGAAACCCATAAGCCGAAACCGCAACAAATCATCGTACATTTTAAAGAGTACGGTTTCCATTTTAATTTACAATGCATTTATATCCCATTTCTCCATTCTTCTCATTATCATCCTTTTACAAGTTTGTACATCAAAATTTGCAGCAGGGCAGACGAAGGAAATCCATAAAAAAAGTGGACGGACAAAATGGAGAGAAGCGAAATGCAATAAATTTAACTACTCCACTCCATGTTCCACATAATGACAACAATAATATATTTTTTACAACCCACAGACCGTTTTTCATGTTCTTGTCAGCAGAGCTAAAAAAGAAATTTGTGCGTACTGACTTTTATCATTTAACTTTTGTAGCTTTTCTTCGAAACGTCATTTTTTTCTTGTGAAAATCATAAAAATGCAGAAAGTTGCAGGGATATAGCTTCATAAAATTCCCGACATTATTCCATTTTGGGTGAACAGAATGAAACATCCTTTTTCAGATTTTTTTTGTATTTTCCAGCGTTTCATTTCATGTAAGCTTGTTTCTTTTTTCTTCAACAGCAAATCTTTCAAATAAAGTCGAGCTGGCGAATGACTTTTGGCAAAAATTTGAGTCGTCCGACGTTGCCTCGGGAGGATCCAGTATTGGTTCGGAAGATGGAGGAGATGGAATTAGTGGGATGACAGGTGGAGGTGTGTCCAAGTATAGACCACCGCGTTCCAGTGAAATAATTTGTACCCCACGACCCGGTCCATTTCTTCCTTGCACTGACCTCTTTGACTGGTGGACACTTCGTTGTGGCGTCTGGATAGTTTTCCTTTTAGCTCTCATGGGAAACGGTACTGTTGTATTTGTGCTGATTTTTGCCAGGACAAAAATGGACGTGCCCAGATTTCTTGTATGCAATCTGGCCGTTGCTGATTTCTTCATGGGAGTTTATTTGGGTGAGTGAATTAAGACAAAAAAATCTAATTAGCTAACTTAATTTATCGGCTTGGTTAGATGCAGAAAATATGGATGGATTTTTTTTTCGTGTTTCAGGTTTTCTTGCTGTTGTGGATGCCGCAACTCTTGGAGAATTCCGTAGATTTGCTATCAAATGGCAAATCTCATCAGCGTGTCAAATTGCCGGATTTTTCGGAGTGCTCAGTAGTGAACTTAGCGTTTTCACATTGGCAGTTATCACAATGGAACGACATTACGCCATCACACATGCCATGCATCTGAACAAGGTAAGTCTCAAGTTCCCCGTTCGTTTTTCTAAGGAAAGTTAATAGAAAACTGATTTATTTACCACCTTTTTGTCATTTTTTTCCGTAAATTGGATGAAGACAAAATATAATTACTCTCTGTGTCTATTATTGTTTCCATTTACTACGGTGACAGTTGGGGTGGAGTGTTTTAGTAGTGGTAAATAATGTAATTTGAGACTGGAGTAAAATGGAGCAACTGTTTTGTTGTCTGATATTTAGGCTATCGAGGAGAGTCGAGTTACCAGGGGAATTGGACGTTGCCGACATAGTTCCAATTTCAGCAACCGGCAAACAGCCCCGAATACTGGCAGCTTGACGGAAAAGTCTTCAAAAGATGGACAGCCATGTATTTGCCATTCTGGGTAAGCTGACGGTGATGTAAAAAAATCATTTTGACAGAGAAAATGATGTTGCATTTGTGTAGCGTGTTAATGTGGTATATGCTTTTGGATAAAAAGGTTGCATCCCAATGGAGGTGACGTCAATGGCAACGCCAAATACCGCTTTATCTCATTCTTCTGAAAGATTGCGTGCCATGGGTCCTTTAGGACGCTTCTTTTCCCGCTATATTTTGTGCCAAGATCCAACAAAGACTAGCCGACAGGCAAGTTCAAACATCTAAATATACTATTTTTAGAGATAATTATTTTTCTTAATTTTTTAAAGTTTTATTATAATCGGTTTGACATTTCCCCTTAGCGTGAGGAAGATTACCGCATGCGCAACGTTAGACGTTACCTGTACAATACTACGCAAACACCCTATCCACCGGACGCAACTGAAGGAAAGCACCAACGTCACGCCAGTGTCTCCAGTGACAACTTTAGCAGTTCACGGAGCGACTCTTGGCGCGTGCAAAATCGGTGTGGCATTCCTCTTCGGATGATTGAGCCACGTCGCCGAAATTCTTGGGCGGTTACCCGGAAGCCATCACAAGATTCAAACTTGTCGAGTAGCAGAAACGACTCCAGTGCTACAAGTAATAGCACGGCAACGTGGAGACTGTCCCGGTCCAGCGTTTCGAGTGATGCTGCTAGTCATTCTGGAGGAGGAAAGAGTAGTTTTAAAAGGATCTCAACGGGTGGAACTGGCACTGGTGGGGGAGGAGCTGCAAGTGCAATGCGACCCGGGTTAGGTGGAGGAAAGATAACGTTACCCACAAGCACTGCTGCTGTCGCAGCAGCAGCAGCTGCGGCTGCGGTGGCAACAGGATCTGCTGCCGCAACAGATCTGGGAGCAATTGCTGCCGCAAATCCAGCCATGTTGGGAGCGGCCGCCGCTGCAGCAGCGCATGTAGCCGCGTCATCGACAGCAACCAATTCGGAGGAGGAAATGGATCCACTAACAAGATCGAACACGATAAAAAATCAGAATCCTCCGCCGTTGATTCCTGGTCCACCTCCACAAATACCGAGAAGAACTAGCTTGACAGCTCTGACATCTGCAGCGCCATCTGCAACGAAAGCCAAAGGGACAACTGGAGTGGCTGTTGGGAGTACAAAAAAGAAGAAAAAGAAGCGTGTGAAAATTAAGAAACCGCCAAAGTCAGAGAAGAAAGAGGTATCGGTTACTCGTCGACAGAGTGGCAGTTCTGGACCACATCCGGAAATTGACAATGAGGATGATGAGATAGATGATGAAGAGGCGAGTGCCAAAATAGCTACGAATAGACCGCGACTAGTGAGGCAATCAGCATTTTTTTCGGAGGAGGTTGTAATTGAACCGGAAGTGTGTCCTGTGCATGGACCACTGAATCCGGGTACATACGATGATGAAGAAGAGGATGATGACGATGTCTCTGATGTAGACGACGAGGATGATGATGAGGATGACGATGAAGAAGAGGAAGATGGAGATGATGAAGAAAATCAAGTGGGTGGTCCACCTAGTCATCACAGTATAAGAAATGAAATGATGGGGGGAGTAATCTGTGAGGAGGATGAAGAGGAAGATATTGAGGACCCAACTAGTCCCATTTTACGAGCAGGAGGAGGCCAAGGTTCAGGGGCCCAAGTGGCAGGTATTGCCTTGGTAATAGTTCCTCGACGACTGAGTACCGTACGAAGCCGAGACGCTGTAGCGGAACACGAGCAGCAAGCTTTTATCCGAAGCAGTGGCTCATCAAACAGTATTAACAATCAAGGCAGTCCCACTGCTGCAGGTGGAAACACATCACCTTCCAGTTCATCTGCCGTAGGAGGATCCACCTCCCACTATCACCACCCGCAGCAGCATTCCAGTACAAATTCCCCCACTGCTCTCCTTCTCCCCGCAGGCATGGCTCACTTTGGCCGCAGAAAAATGTCCGAGCAGCCAGTCAAATTTTACGTGGTCCCTGCAACCACCGGTCTTCTTACCAGTGCCAAGTGGCATAGCATGAGTCATGTAGACGGCAGCGGTGGAACTAGTCCCACTGCTTCCGGCTCATCTCCTAATCAACAACGTCACCACTACCACAATCCTCATCCGCATCATCATCATTCTCCCAGTGGAAGCTTGGGTGGCGGTGGAAATTCTCCAAATTATCCCTCATCTCCTTCCTCCCTACGCTCGCAGCACACTCAGCAACATTCTCGTAGTCACTCCCCCAGACAATTTCCCAAGCACGATACAACTCGTCGACTGTCTTCCTCCATTGTCGAAACCGCAGAGGAGTCCATACCACTCAATAGTTGCATCGACCATGACCCCATTCCAGATAAGCCTCACTCCACTTCCACAAGTCCCGTTCAACAGCCACCAAAATCTTTCTCCCAGCAACATCGAGACTCATTATTAAACGAACGCCGGGTTAGCTTCCAGCTTCCCGGAATTAATCTTCCGTCAACATCCGCTTCCGCAGCAATCAGATCAAATTCACCTCCGGAGCGAATCTCACCTCCAAATACGTCCACTAGACGAGGGAGTAATTCGTAGTAAAATGTTAAAAATCCAAAAAAATAACTAAAAAATATAAACCGTTGATGCTTTTCATTTGTGTTCATTTTTAATTTGTTTTTATCTCTATTTCTCTCTGTTATGCATCTCTACCCACAAATTAATATCAGTATTTGCAGTATTTCATATACATACATAATTTCTGTTTTTTAGCCACTAAACGTGTAATATTTATTTATAAAAAAATCATTTTTTATTATTATTTCTAAAGATGATCCTGCAGAAAAGGATATATTTATTCGACTGTGATAATAATATTTATAAATATATAAAATGTTAATAATAACCAGATACATGCATATACTTTCGTTGTTTGTAAAAGATGTTACAGTTAAGAAGACTAATTACTGTAGTGTCTAGCCATGTCATGATTAATGAAACATGAAAAGAATTCTTTCTTAAGTAAATGATAGTACACAAGTACTTTTGGACTAAAAAGTACATTGATGATATTATTAAATTTTACCTTTTTAAGCCTATAAACATATAATATTTAATGTTTAAAGTAAATTTTTAAAATAAATAATTTTAATTTTGCGACGCATTTAAAAGTATTTTGTACACGTCTTGTTGTTCTTGTTCAAAAAATGTTGGAGAAGAAGAAAATAGGTGCAAGTTTGTGAACTGAGATTTTTGCAGTGCCATAATGACAAATATTAATACTATATATATTTAATACAAATCAGAAAATTTACAATATCTATACATACATAAAACTGTCAATCAAAATTTGGCGTGTACCGTTAGAAAACGTGAGTTTGTCTTAAAACATACCTTCTAAATATAATTGATGGAAAAACTGAGGAAAAAGTATTTTTACTTGACGACATCAGATTACTAGGATGATAATATGAAGAATGAATGTACAATTTGAAGATAATAAACATAAAAAAATGTGTGTGAAATTATGACTTATTTATTTACAAAGAAACCAATTAAAATTGTGCATCAGACATAGAAAATAATTAAATAGTTATTACTTCGCTTACAAAATTGTCAAAAAACGATAAATAATCCAATTACAAATTATGCACGCTCATATTATTTTCTGTTCATTCTGTAGTTTCTCTGATACACTGAACAAATTAGATACTTGTGACATTTTTAAAGATTAGAAAATTAAATACTATTTATATAGCTATTATTGTTAGCTGGCATGTTTTAAAAAAATGTATTTTAGTTTATAAGTAGATTGTATATATCAGACATTGTCTGATTGTTAAAATGCGTACCTCACTCACAAAACTAAATATTATATACCTTTCAATGAAGAAAGATGATGGAAAATGAATGCCTAATGATATTACTAACATTAAATATGGCTTGAATCAGAACCATTTGTTATGTGACAAAAAGATGTTTCTAAAAATTAAAGGACTATAATATATAGTAATAAAAAATAAAGCCAAACATTTTCTTGAAAAATAATTGTTAATTTTTATTCATTTCCTGATTGCATATTACACCAATCTAGTAATGCTCTCTGTTGTCCAAGCTAAAAGTTGAAATTAGACAAAGACTTCTAGCTTTTCATGTGGTTCTAGCTTTGTTGAGCGTTTACTGCAGATGGCTCTCACCAAATTTCAGGTTATTTTCTGTAAACTATGATTCCAGATTTTCATGCAGTTTTCAATTCCTATCCATTTGTATCACCTTTCCCCAAAACTTTAAATAGAAGTTAAATTAAAAATTTAATAGGTTTTGTGTGGATTTAATCATAAAGTTAAGTAAACAAAAGAATTCATGGACATGTAAGCCTTAACCCCATTTAGTTCCGTGTTTCCAGATTGCGTTTTTCCAAACCAATAATATAGGTCTCTGTACTGTACCGATGGTGATAATTGTGTCATCGGTTACGTGGTTGTAAATAATTAAGGACGAGAGAAATACGATATAATATTCTTAAAAAGTGACAAACAGGGATATAAT